>CAWVNZ010002924.1:0-72530 GCA_963930735.1 Dioctria linearis
GCAATTCCTGGCGCACTTAAAATTTGCGACAGTTGAAAATTATTTTTTGAATAATTTACTATAGAAAAGGCAATCCCTGGCGTAATTAAAATTTGCGACAGTATAAAATTATTTTTTGAATAATTTACTATAGAAAAGG
Organism: Dioctria linearis; assembly: GCA_963930735.1. Taxonomy (NCBI): domain Eukaryota; kingdom Metazoa; phylum Arthropoda; class Insecta; order Diptera; family Asilidae; genus Dioctria; species Dioctria linearis. Next base: position 140 of record CAWVNZ010002924.1, read on the forward strand.
CAATCCCTGGCGCAATTAAAATTTGCAAGAGTAAAAAATTATTTTTTGCAAAATTTACTGTAGAAAAGGCAATCCCTGGCGGGTTTGAAATTTGTGACAGTAAAAAATTATTTTTTGCAAAATTTACTGTAGAAAAGGCAATCCCTGGCGCATTTAAAATTTGCGACAGTAGAAAATTATTTTTTGAATAATTTACTATAGAAAAGGCAATCCCTGGCGTAATTAAAATTTGGGACAGTATAAAATTATTTTTTGAATAATTTACTATAGAAAAGGCAATCCCTGGCGCAATTAAAATTTGCGACAGTAGAAAATTATTTTTTGAAAAATTTACTATAGAAATGGCAATCCCTGGCGTAATTAAAATTTGCGACAGTTGAAAATAATTTTTTGAATAATTTACTATAGAAAAGGCAATCCCTGGCGTAATTAAAATTCGCGACAGTAAAAAACTATTTTTTGAATAATTTACTATAGAAAAGGCAATCCCTGGCGTAATTAAAATTTGCGACAGTAAGAAATTATTTTTGAATAATTTACTATAGAAAAAAAGGCAATCCCTGGCGTAATTAAAATTTGCGTCAGTAGAAAATTATTTTTTGAATAATTTACTATAGAAAAGGCAATCCCTGGCGTAAATAAAATTTGCGACCGTAAAAAATATTTTTTGAACAATTTACTATAGAAAACGCAATTCCTGGCGGATTTAAAATTTGCGACAGTAAAAAATTATTTTTTGAATAATTTACTATAGAATAGGCAATCCCTGGCGTAATTAAAATTTGCGACAGTAGAAAATTATTTTTTGAATAATTTACTATAGAAAAGGCAATCCCTGGCGTAATTAAAATTTGCGACAGTAGAAAATTATTTTTTGAAAAATTTGCTATAGAAAAGGCAATCCCTGGCGCAATTAAAATTTGCGACAGTAAAAAATTATTTTTTGCAAAATTTACTATAGAAAAGGCAATCCCTGGCGCACTTAAAATTTGCAACAGTATAAAATTATTTTTTGAATAATTTACTATAGAAAAGGCAATCCCTGGCATAATTAAAATTTGCGACAGTAAAAAATTATTTTTTGAATAATTTACTATAGAAAAGGCAATCCCTGGCGTAATTAAAATTTGCGACAGTTGAAAATTATTTTTTGAATAGTTTACTATAGAAAAGGCAATTCCTGGCGCACTTAAAATTTGCGACAGTTGAAAATTATTTTTTGAATAATTTACTATAGAAAAGGCAATCCTGGCGTAATTAATATTTGCGACAGTAAAAAATTATTTTTTGAATAATTTACTATAGAAAAGGCAATCCCTGGCGCAATTAAAATTTGCGACAGTAAAAAATTATTTTTTGAATAATTTACTATAGAAAAGGCAATCCCTGGCGGATTTGAAATTTGCGACAGTAAAAAATTATTTTTTGAATAATTTACTATAGAAAAGGCTATCCCTGGCGAAATTAAAATTTGCGACAGTAAAAAATTATTTTTTGAATAATTTACTATAGAAAAGGCAATCCCTGGCGTAATTAAAATTTGCGACAGTAGAAAATTATTTTTTGAATAATTTACTATAGAAAAGGCAATCCCTGGCGTAATTAAAATTTGCGACAGTAGAAAATTATTTTTTGAATAATTTACTATAGAAAAGGCAATCCCTGGCGTAATTAAATTTTGCGACAGTAAAAAATTATTTTTTGAATAATTTACTATAGAAAAGGCTATCCCTGGCGCAATTAAAATTTGCGACAGAAAAAAATTATTTTTTGAATAATTTACTATAGAAAAGGCAATCCCTGGCGCAATTAAAATTTCCGAGAGTAAAAAATTATTTTTTGCATAATTTACTATAGAAAAGGCAATCCCTGGCGTAATTAAAATTTGCGACAGTAGAAAATTATTTTTTGAATAATTTACTATAGAAAAGGCAATCCCTGGCGTAATTAAAATTTGCGACAGTAGAAAATTATTTTTTGAATAATTTACTATAGAAAATGCAATCCCTGGCGTAATTAAAATTTGCGACAGTAAAAAATTATTTATTGAATAATTTACTATAGAAAAGGCAATCCCTGGCGTAATTAAAATTTGCGACAGTAGAAAATTATTTTTTGAATAATTTACTATAGAAAAGGCAATCCCTGGCGTATTTAAAATTTGCGACAGTAAGAAATTATTTTTTGAATAATTTACTATAGAAAAGGCAATCCCTGGCGTAATTAAAATTTGCGACAGTATAAAATTATTTTTTGAATAAGTTACTATAGAAAAGGCAATCCCTGGCGTAATTAAAATTTGCGACAGTATAAAATTATTTTTTGAATAATTTACTATAGAAAAGGCAATCCCTGGCGTAATTAAAATTTGCAACAGTAAAAAATTATTTTTTGCAAAATTTACTATAGAAAAGGCAATCCCTGGCGGATTTGAAATTTGCGACAGTAAAAAATTATTTTTTGCAAAATTTACTGTAGAAAAGGCAATCCCTGGCGTATTTAAAATTTGCGACAGTAGAAAATTATTTTTTGAATAATTTACTATAGAAAAGGCAATCCCTGGCGTAATTAAAATTTGCGACAGTATAAAATTATTTTTTGAATAATTTACTATAGAAAAGGCAATCCCTGGCGTAATTAAAATTTGCGACAGTAGAAAATTATTTTTTGAATAATTTACTATAGGAAAGGCAATCCCTGGCGTAATTAAAATTTGCGACAGTTGAAAATTATTTTTTGAATAATTTACTATAGAAAAGGCAATCCCTGGCGTAATTAAAATTTGCGACAGTAAGAAATTATTTTTTGAATAATTTACTATAGAAAAGGCAATCCCTGGCGTAATTAAAATTTGCGACAGTAAAAAATTATTTTTTGAATAATTTACTATAGAAAAGGCAATCCCGGGCGGATTTAAAATTTGCGACAGTAAAAAATTATTTTTTGAATAATTTACTATAGAAAAGGCAATCCCTGGCGTAATTAAAATTTGCGACAGTATAAAATTATTTTTTGAATAATTTACTATAGAAAAGGCAATGCCTGGCGTAATTAAAATTTGCGACAGTAGAAAATTTTTTTTTGAATAATTTACTATAGAAAAGGCAATCCCTGGCGTAATTAAAATTTGCGACAGTAGAAAATTATTTTTTGAATAATTTACTATAGAAAAGGCAATCCCTGGCGTATTTAAAATTTGCGACAGTAAAAAATTAATATTTTGAAAAATTTACTGTAGAAAAGGCAATCCTGGCGTAATTAAAATTTGCGACAATAAAAAATTATTTTTTGAAAAATTTACTATAGAAAAGGCAATCCCTGGCGTAATTAAAATTTGCGACAGTATAAAATTATTTTTTGAATAATTTACTATAGAAAAGGCAATCCCTGGCGTGATTAAAATTTGCGAAAGTAGAAAATTATTTTTTGAATAATTTACTATAGAAAAGGCAATCCCTGGCGTAATTAAAATTTGCGACAGTAGAAAATTATTTTTTGAATAATTTACTATAGAAAAGGCAATCCCTGGCGTATTTAAAATTTGCGACAGTAAAAAATTAATATTTTGAAAAATTTACTGTAGAAAAAGCAATCCCTGGCGTAATTAAAATTTGCGCAGTAGAAAATTATTTTTTGAAAAGTTTACTATAGAAAAGGCAATCCCTGGCGTAATTAAAATTTGCGACAGTAAAAAATTATTTTTTGAATAATTTACTATAGAAAAGGCAATCCCTGGTGTACTTAAAATTTGCATCAGTAAAAAATTATTTTTTGAATAATTTACTATAGAAAAGGCAATCCCTGGCGCACTTAAAATTTGCGACAGTAAAAAATTATTTTTTGAATAATTTACTATAGAAAAGGCAATCCCTGGCGCAATTAAAATTTGCGACAGTAAAAAATTATTTTTTGCATAATTTACTATAGAAAAGGCAATCCCTGGCGTAATTAAAATTTGCGACAGTAAAAAATTATTTTTTGAATAATTTACTATAGAAAAGGCAATCCCTGGCGTAATTAAAATTTGCGACAGTATAAAATTTTTTTTTGAATAATTTACTATAGAAAAGGCAATCCCTGGCGTAGTTAAAATTTGCGACAGTAAGAAATTATTTTTTGAATAATTTACTATAGAAAAGGCAATCCCTGGCGTAATTAAAATTTGCGACAGTAAAAAATTATTTTTTGAATAATTTACTATAGAAAAGGCAATCCCTGGCGGATTTAAAATTTGCGTCAGTAAAAAATTATTTTTTGAATAATTTCCTATAGAAAAGGCAATCCCTGGCGTAATTAAAATTTGCGACAGTATAAAATTATTTTTTGAATAATTTACTATAGAAAAGGCAATCCCTGGCGTAATTAAAATTTGCGACAGTAGAAAATTATTTTTTAAATAATTTACTATAGAAAAGGCATTCCCTGGCGTAATTAAAATTTGCGACAGTAGAAAATTATTTTTTGAATAATTTACTATAGAAAAGGCAATCCCTGGCGTATTTAAAATTTGCGACAGTAAAAAATTAATATTTTGAAAAATTTACTGTAGAAAAGGCAATCCTGGCGTAATTAAAATTTGCGATAATAAAAAATTATTTTTTGAATAATTTACTATAGAAAAGGCAATCCCTGGCGTAATTAAAATTTGCGACAGTAGAATATTATTTTTTGAATAATTTACTATAGAAAAGGCAATCCCTGGCGTATTTAAAATTTGCGACAGTAAAAAATTAATATTTTGAAAAATTTACTGTAGAAAAGGCAATCCCTGGCGTAATTAAAATTTGCGACAGTAGAAAATTATTTTTTGAAAAGTTTACTATAGAAAAGGCAATCCCTGCGTAATTAAAATTTGCGACAGTAGGAAATTATTTTTTGAATAATTTACTAAAGAAAAGGCAATCCCTGGCGTAATTAAAATTTGCGACAGTATAAAATTATTTTTTGAATAATTTACTATAGAAAAGGCAATCCCTGGCGTAATTAAAATTTGCGACAGTATAAAATTATTTTTTGAATAATTTACTATAGAAAAGGCAATCCCAGGCGCACTTAAAATTTGCGACAGTAAAAAATTATTTTTTGAATAACTTACTAGAGAAAAGGCAATCCCTGGCGTAATTAAAATTTGCGACAGCATAAAATTATTTTTTGAATAATTTACTATAGAAAAGGCAATCCCTGGCGTAATTAAAATTTGCGACAGTAGAAAATTATTTTTTGAATAATTTACTATAGAAAAGGCAATCCCTGGCGTAGTTAAAATTTGCGACAGTAGAAAATTATTTTTTGAATAATTTACTATAGAAAAGGCAATCCCTAGCGCACTTAAAATTTGCGAGAGTATAAAATTATTTTTTGAATAATTTACTATAGCAAAGGCAATCCCTGGCGTAATTAAAATTTGCGACAGATGAAAAATATTTTTTGCAAAATTTACTGTAGAAAAGGCAATCCCTGGCGCAATTAAAACTTGCGATAGTAAAAAATTAGTTTTTGAATAATTTACTATAGAAAAGGCAATCCCTGGCGTAATTAAAATTTGCGACAGTAGAAAATTATTTTTTGAATAATTTACTATAGAAAAGGCAATCCCTGGCGTATTTAAAATTTGCGACAGTAAAAAATTAATATTTTGAAAAATTTACTATAGAAAAGGCAATCCTGCCGTAATTAAAATTTGCGACAATAAAAAATCATTTTTTGAAAAATTTAATATAGAAAAGGCAATCCCTGGCGTAATTAAAATTTGCGACAGTAAAAAATTATTTTTTGAATAATTTACTATAGAAAAGGCAATCCCTGGCGCAATTAAAATTTGCGACAGTAAAAAATTATTTTTTGAATAATTTACTATAGAAAAGGCAATCCCTGGGATATTTAAAATTTGCGACAGTAAAAAATTATTTTTTGAATAATTTACTATAGAAAAGGCAATCCCTGGCGCAATTACAATTTGCGACAGTAAAAAATTATTTTTTGAATAATTTACTATAGAAAAGGCAATCCCTGGCGTATTTAAAATTTGCGACAGTATAAAATTATTTTTTGAATAATTTACTATAGAAAAGGCAATCCCTGGCGTAATTAAAATTTGCGACAGTAGAAAATTATTTTTTGAATAATTTACTATAGAAAAGGCAATCCCTGGCGTAATTAAAATTTGCGACAGTAGAAAATTATTTTTTGAATAATTTACTATAGAAAAGGCAATCCCTGGCGTAATTAAAATTCGCGACAGTATAAAATTATTTTTTGAATAATTTACTATAGAAAAGGCAATCCCTGGCGTAGTTAAAATTTGCGACAGTAAGAAATTATTTTTTGAATAATTTACTATAGAAAAGGCAATCCCTGGCGTAATTAAAATTTGCGACTGTAAAAAATTATTTTTTGAATAATTTACTATAGAAAAGGCAATCCCTGGTGGATTTAAAATTTGCGTCAGTAAAAAATTATTTTTTGAATAATTTACTATAGAAAAGGCAATCCCTGGCGTAATTAAAATTTGCGACAGTATAAAATTATTTTTTGAATAATTTACTATAGAAAAGGCAATCCCTGGCGTAATTAAAATTTGCGACAGTAGAAAATTATTTTTTAAATAATTTACTATAGAAAAGGCAATCCCTGGCGTAGTTAAAATTTGCGACAGTAGAAAATTATTTTTTGAATAATTTACTATAGAAAAGGCAATCCCTGGCGTATTTAAAATTTGCGACAGTAAAAAATTAATATTTTGAAAAATTTACTGTAGAAAAGGCAATCCTGGCGTATTTAAAATTTGCGACAATAAAAAATTATTTTTTGAATAATTTACTATAGAAAAGGCAATCCCTGGCGTAATTAACATTTGCGACAGTAGAAAATTATTTTTTGAATAATTTACTATAGAAAAGGCAATCCCTGGCGTATTTAAAATTTGCGACAGTAAAAAATTAATATTTTGAAAAATTTACTGTAGAAAAGGCAATCCCTGGCGTAATTAAAATTTGCGACAGTAGAAAATTATTTTTTGAAAAGTTTACTATAGAAAAGGCAATCCCTGGCGTAATTAAAATTTGCGACAGTAGAAAATTATTTTTTGAATAATTTACTAAAGAAAAGGCAATCCCTGGCGTAATTAAAATTTGCGACAGTATAAAATTATTTTTTGAATAATTTACTATAGAAAAGGCAATCCCTGGCGTAATTAAAATTTGCGACAGTATAAAATTATTTTTTGAATAATTTACTATAGAAAAGGCAATCCCAGGCGCACTTAAAATTTGCGACAGTAAAAAATTATTTTTTGAATAACTTACTAGAGAAAAGGCAATCCCTGGCGTAATTAAAATTTGCGACAGTATAAAATTATTTTTTGAATAATTTACTATAGAAAAGGCAATCCCTGGCGTAATTAAAATTTGCGACAGTAGAAAATTATTTTTTGAATAATTTACTATAGAAAAGGCAATCCCTGGCGTAGTTAAAATTTGCGACAGTAGAAAATTATTTTTTGAATAATTTACTATAGAAAAGGCAATCCCTAGCGCACTTAAAATTTGCGACAGTATAAAATTATTTTTTGAATAATTTACTATAGAAAAGGCAATCCCTGGCGTAATTAAAATTTGCGACAGATGAAAAATATTTTTTGCAAAATTTACTGTAGAAAAGGCAATCCCTGGCGCAATTAAAACTTGCGATAGTAAAAAATTAGTTTTTGAATAATTTACTATAGAAAAGGCAATCCCTGGCGTAATTAAAATTTGCGACAGTAGAAAATTATTTTTTGAATAATTTACTATAGAAAAGGCAATCCCTGGCGTATTTAAAATTTGCGACAGTAAAAAATTAATATTTTGAAAAATTTACTATAGAAAAGGCAATCCTGGCGTAATTAAAATTTGCGACAATAAAAAATCATTTTTTGAAAAATTTAATATAGAAAAGGCAATCCCTGGCGTAATTAAAATTTGCGACAGTAAAAAATTATTTTTTGAATAATTTACTATAGAAAAGGCAATCCCTGGCGCAATTAAAATTTGCGACAGTAAAATATTATTTTTTGAATAATTTACTATAGAAAAGGCAATCCCTGGGATATTTAAAATTTGCGACAGTTAAAAATTATTTTTTGAATAATTTACTATAGAAAAGGCATCCCTGGCGCAATTACAATTTGCGACAGTAAAAAATTATTTTTTGAATAATTTACTATAGAAAAGGCAATCCCTGGCGTAATTAAAATTTGCGACAGTATAAAATTATTTTTTGAATAATTTACTACAGAAAAGGCAATCCCTGGCGTAATTAAAATTTGCGACAGTAGAAAATTATTTTTTGAATAATTTACTATAGAAAAGGCAATCCCTGGCGTAATTAAAATTTGCGACAGTAGATAATTATTTTTTGAATAATTTACTATAGAAAAGGCAATCCCTGGCGTATTTAAAATTTGCGACAGTAAAAAATTAATATTTTGAAAAATTTACTGTAGAAAAGGCAATCCCTGGCGTAATTAAAATTTGCGACAGTAGAAAATTATTTTTTGAAAAGTTTACTATAGAAAAGGCAATCCCTGGCGTAATTAAAATTTGCGACAGTAAAAAATTATTTTTTGAATAATTTACTATAGAAAAGGCAATCCCTGGTGTACTTAAAATTTGCGACAGTAAAAAATTATTTTTTGAATAATTTACTATAGAAAAGTCAATCCCTGGCGCACTTAAAATTTGCGACAGTAAAAAATTATTTTTTGAATAATTTACTATAGAAAAGGCAATCCCTGGCGTAATTAAAATTTGCGACAGTATAAAATTATTTTTTGAATAATTTACTATAGAAAAGGCAATCCCTGGCGTAATTAAAATTTGCGAAAGTAGAAAATTATTTTTTGAATAATTTACTATAGAAAAGGCAATCCCTGGCGTAATTAAAATTTGCGACAGTAGAAAATTATTTTTTGAATAATTTACTATAGAAAAGGCAATCCCTGGCGTAATTAAAATTTGCGACAGTATAAAATTATTTTTTGAATAATTTACTATAGAAAAGGCAATCCCTGGCGTAATTAAAATTTGCGACAGTATAAAATTATTTTTTGAATAATTTACTATAGAAAAGGCAATCCCAGGCGCACTTAAAATTTGCGACAGTAAAAAATTATTTTTTGAATAACTTACTAGAGAAAAGGCAATCCCTGTGGTAATTAAAATTTGCGACAGTATAAAATTATTTTTTGAATAATTTACTATAGAAAAGGCAATCCCTGGCGTAATTAAAATTTGCGACAGTAGAAAATTATTTTTTGAATAATTTACTATAGAAAAGGCAATCCCTGGCGTAGTTAAAATTTGCGACAGTAGAAAATTATTTTTTGAATAATTTACTATAGAAAAGGCAATCCCTAGCGCACTTAAAATTTGCGACAGTATAAAATTATTTTTTGAATAATTTACTATAGAAAAGGCAATCCCTGGCGTAATTAAAATTTGCGACAGTTGAAAATTATTTTTTGCAAAATTTACTGTAGAAAAGGCAATCCCTGGCGCAATTAAAACTTGCGATAGTAAAAAATTAGTTTTTGAATAATTTACTATAGAAAAGGCAATCCCTGGCGTAATTAAAATTTGCGACAGTAGAAAATTATTTTTTGAATAACTTACTATAGAAAAGGCAAACCCTGGCGTAATTAAAATTTGCGACAGTTGAAAATTATTTTTTGAATAATTTACTATAGAAAAGGCAATCCCTGGCGTAATTAAAATTTGCGAGAGTATAAAATTATTTTTTGAATAATTTACTAAAAAAAAGGCAATCCCTGGCGTATTTAAAATTTGCGACAGTAAAAAATTAATTTGCGAGAAATTTACTATAGAAAAGGCAATCCCTGGGATATTTAAAATTTGCGACAGCAAAAAATTATTTTTTGAATAATTTACTATAGCAAAGGCAATCCCTGGCGTAATTAAAATTTGCGACAGTAAAAAATTATTTTTTGAATAATTTACTATAGAAAAGGCAATCCCTGGCGTAATTAAAATTTGCGACAGTAAAAAATTATTTTTTGAATAATTTACTATAGAAAAGGCAATCCCTGGCGTAATTAAAATTTGCGACAGTATAAAATTATTTTTTGAATAATTTACTATAGAAAAGGCAATCCCTGGCGTAATTAAAATTTGCGACAGTAAAAAATTATTTTTTGAATAATTTACTATAGAAAAGGCAATCCCTGGCGCACTTAAAATTTGCGACAGTAAAAAATTATTTTTTGAATAATTTACTATAGAAAAGGCAATCCCTGGCGTAATTAAAATTTGCGACAGTAAAAAATTATTTTTTGAATAATTTACTATAGAAAAGGCAATCCCTGGCGTAATTAAAATTTGCGACAGTAGAAAATTATTTTTTGAATAATTTACTATAGAAAAGGCAATCCCTGGCGTAATTAAAATTTGCGAGAGTATAAAATTATTTTTTGAATAATTTACTATAGAAAAGGCAATCCTTGGCGTAATTAAAATTTGCGACAGTATAAAATTATTTTTTGAATAATTTACTATAGAAAAGGCAATCCCTAGCGCACTTAAAATTTGCGACAGTAAAAAATTATTTTTTGAATAATTTACTAGAGAAAAGGCAATCCCTGGCGTAATTAAAATTTGCGACAGTATAAAATTATTTTTTGAATAATTTACTATAGAAAAGGCAATCCCTGGCGTAATTAAAATTTGCGACAGTAGAAAACTATTTTTTGAATAATTTACTATAGAAAAGGCAATCCCTGGCGTAATTAAAATTTGCGACAGTATAAAATTATTTTTTGAATAATTTACTATAGAAAAGGCAATCCCTAGCGCACTTAAAATTTGCGACAGTAAAAAATTATTTTTTGAATAATTTACTAGAGAAAAGGCAATCCCTGGCGTAATTAAAATTTGCGACAGTATAAAATTATTTTTTGAATAATTTACTATAGAAAAGGCAATCCCTGGCGTAATTAAAATTTGCGACAGTAGAAAATTATTTTTTGAATAATTTACTATAGAAAAGGCAATCCCTGGCGTAATTAAAATTTGCGACAGTAGAAAATTATTTTTTGAATAATTTACTATAGAAAAGGCAATCCCTAGCGCACTTAAAATTTGCGACAGTATAAAATTATTTTTTGAATAATTTACTATAGAAAAGGCAATCCCTGGCGCAATTAAAATTTGCGACAGTTGAAAATTATTTTTTGCAAAATTTACTGTAGAAAAGGCAATCCCTGGCGCAATTAAAACTTGCGATAGTAAAAAATCATTTTTTGAATAATTTACTATAGAAAAGGCAATCCCTGGCGTAATTAAAATTTGCGACAGTAGAAAATTATTTTTTGAATAATTTACTATAGAAAAGGCAATCCCTGGCGTAATTAAAATTTGCGACAGTTGAAAATTATTTTTTGAATAATTTACTATAGAAAAGGCAATCCCTGGCGTAATTAAAATTTGCGACAGTATAAAATTATTTTTTGAATAATTTACTATAGAAAAGGCAATCCCTGGCGTATTTAAAATTTGCGACAGTAAAAAATTAATTTGCGAGAAATTTACTATAGAAAAGGCAATCCCTGGGATATTTAAAATTTGCGACAGTAAAAAATTATTTTTTGAATAATTTACTATAGAAAAGGCAATCCCTGGCGTAATTAAAATTTGCGACAGTATAAAATTATTTTTTGAATAATTTACTATAGAAAAGGCAATCCCTGGCGTAATTAAAATTTGCGACAGTAAAAAATTATTTTTTGAATAATTTACTATAGAAAAGGCAATCCCTGGCGCACTTAAAATTTGCGACAGTAAAAAATTATTTTTTGAATAATTTACTATAGAAAAGGCAATCCCTGGCGCACTTAAAATTTGCGACAGTAAAAAATTATTTTTTGAATAATTTACTATAGAAAAGGCAATCCCTGGCGTAATTAAAATTTGCGACAATATAAAATTATTTTTTGAATAATTTACTATAGAAAAGGCAATCCCTGGCGTAATTAAAATTTGCGACAGTAGAAAATTATTTTTTGAATAATTTACTATAGAAAAGGCAATCCCTGGCGTAATTAAAATTTGCGACAGTAGAAAATTATTTTTTGAATAATTTACTATAGAAAAGGCAATCCCTGGCGTAATTAAAATTTGCGACAGTAAAAAATTAATTTGTGAGAAATTTACTATAGAAAAGGCAATCCCTGGGATATTTAAAATTTGCGACAGTAAAATATTATTTTTTGAATAATTTACTATAGAAAAGGCAATCCCTGGCGTAATTAAAATTTGCGACAGTAAAAAATTATTTTTTGAATAATTTACTATAGAAAAGGCAATCCTTGGCGTAATTAAAATTTGCGACAGTATATAATTATTTTTTGAATAATTTACTATAGAAAAGGCAATCCCTGGCGTAATTAAAATTTGCGACAGTAAAAAATTATTTTTTGAATAATTTACTATAGAAAAGGCAATCCCTGGCGCACTTAAAATTTGCGACAGTAAAAAATTATTTTTTGAATAATTTACTATAGAAAAGGCAATCCCTGGCGTAATTAAAATTTGCGACAGTAAAAAATTATTTTTGAATAATTTACTATAGAAAAGGCAATCCCTGGCGTAACTAAAATTTGCGACAGTAGAAAATTATTTTTTGAATAATTTACTATAGAAAAGGCAATCCCTGGCGTAATTAAAATTTGCGACAGTTGAAAATTATTTTTTGAATAATTTACTATAGAAAAGGCAATCCCTGGCGTAATTAAAATTTGCGACAGTAGAAAATTATTTTTTGAATAATTTACTATAGAAAAGGCAATCCCTGGCGTAATTAAAATTTGCAACAGTAGAAAATTATTTTTTGAATAATTTACTATAGAAAAGGCAATCCCTGGCGTAATTAAAATTTGTGACAGTATAGAATTATTTTTTGAATAATTTACTATAGAAAAGGCAATCCCTGGCGCAATTAAAATTTGCGACAGTAAAAAATTAATTTGTGAGAAATTTACTATAGAAAAGGCAATCCCTGGGATATTTAAAATTTGCGACAGTAAAAAATTATTTTTTGAATAATTTACTATAGAAAAGGCAATCCCTGGCGTAATTAAAATTTGCGACAGTAAAAAATTATTTTTTGAATAATTTACTATAGAAAAGGCAATCCCTGGCGTAATTAAAATTTGCAACAGTAGAAAATTATTTTTTGAATAATTTACTATAGAAAAGGCAATCCCTGGCGTAATTAAAATTTGCAACAGTTGAAAATTATTTTTTGAATAATTTACTATAGAAAAGGCAATCCCTGGCGTATTTAAAATTTGCGACAGTAGAAAATTATTTTTTGAATAATTTACTATAGAAAAGGCTATCCCTGGCGTAATTAAAATTTGCGACAGTTGAAAATTATTTTTTGAATAATTTACTATAGAAAAGGCAATCCCTGGTGGATTTAAAATTTGCGTCAGTATAAAATTATTTTTTGAATAATTTACTATAGAAAAGGCAATCCTGGCGGATTTGAAATTTGCGACAGTAAAAAATTATTTTTTTAATAATTTACTATAGAAGAGGCAATCCCTGGCGCAATTAAAATTTGCGACAGTAAAAAATTATTTTTTGCAAAATTTACTATAGAAAAGGCAATCCCTGGCGCACTTAAAATTTGCGACAGTATAAAATTATTTTTTGAATAATTTACTATAGAAAAGGCAATCCCTGGCGTAAGTAAAATTTGCGACAGTAGAAAATTATTTTTTGAATAATTTACTATAGAAAAGGCAATCCCTGGCGTAATTAAAATTTGCGACAGTTGAAAATTATTTTTTGAATAATTTACTATAGAAAAGGCAATCCCTGGCGTAATTAAAATTTGCGACAGTAAAAAATTATTTTTTGAATAATTTACTATAGAAAAGGCAATCCCTGGCGCAATTAAAATTTGCGACAGTAAAAAATTATTTTTTGAATAATTTACTATAGAAAAGGCAATCCCTGGTATATTTAAAATTTGCGAAAGTAAAAAATTATTTTTTGAATAATTTACTATAGAAAAGGCAATCCCTGGCGCAATTACAATTTGCGACAGTAAAAAATTATTTTTTGAATAATTTACTATAGAAAATGCAATCCCTGGCGCACTTAAAATTTGCGACAGTAAAAAATTATTTTTTGAATAATTTACTATAGAAAAGGCAATCCCTGGCAGAATTAAAATTTGCAACAGTAAAAAATTATTTTTTGCAAAATTTGCTGTAGAAAAGGCAATACCTGGCGGATTTGAAATTTGCGACAGTAAAAAATTATTTTTTGAATAATTTACTATAGAAAAGGCAATCCCTGGCGCAATTAAAATTTGCGACAGTTGAAAATTATTTTTTGAATAATTTACTATAGAAAAGGCAATCCCTGTCGTAATTAAAATTTGCGACAGTAAAAAATTATTTTTTGAATAATTTACTATAGAAAAGGCAATCCCTGGCGTAATTAAAATTTGCGACAGTATAAAATTATTTTTTGAATAATTTACTATAGAAAAGGCAATCCCTGGCCTAATTAAAATTTGCGACAGTAGAAAATTATTTTTTGAATAATTTACTATAGAAAAGGCAATCCCTGGCGTAATTAAAATTTGCGACAGTATAAAATTATTTTTTGAATAATTTACTATAGAAAAGGCAATCCCTGGCGTAATTAAAATTTGCGACAGTATAAAATTATTTTTTGAATAATTTACTAGAGAAAAGGCAATCCCTGGCGCAATTAAAATTTGCAACAGTAGAAAATTATTTTTTGAATATTTTGCCATAGAAAAGGCAATCCCTGGCGCAATTAAAATTTGCAACAGTAAACAATTATTTTTTGCAAAATTTACTGTAGAAAAGGCAATCCCTGGCGGATTTGAAATTTGCGACAGTAAAAAATTATTTTTTGAATAATTTACTATAGAAAAGGCAATCCCTGGCGCAATTAAAATTTGCGACAGTTGAAAATTATTTTTTGAATAATTTACTATAGAAAAGGCAATCCCTGGCGTAATTAAAATTTGCGACAGTAAAAAATTATTTTTTGAATAATTTACTATAGAAAAGGCAATCCCTGGCGCAATTAAAATTTGCGACAGTAAAAAATTATTTTTTGAATAATTTACTATAGAAAAGGCAATCCCTGGTATATTTAAAATTTGCGAAAGTAAAAAATTATTTTTTGAATAATTTACTATAGAAAAGGCAATCCCTGGCGCAATTACAATTTGCGACAGTAAAAAATTATTTTTTGAATAATTTACTATAGAAAATGCAATCCCTGGCGCACTTAAAATTTGCGACAGTAAAAAATTATTTTTTGAATAATTTACTATAGAAAAGGCAATCCCTGGCAGAATTACAATTTGCAACAGTAAAAAATTATTTTTTGCAAAATTTGCTGTAGAAAAGGCAATACCTGGCGGATTTGAAATTTGCGACAGTAAAAAATTATTTTTTGAATAATTTACTATAGAAAAGGCAATCCCTGGCGCAATTAAAATTTGCGACAGTTGAAAATTATTTTTTGAATAATTTACTATAGAAAAGGCAATCCCTGTCGTAATTAAAATTTGCGACAGTAAAAAATTATTTTTTGAATAATTTACTATAGAAAAGGCAATCCCTGGCGTAATTAAAATTTGCGACAGTATAAAATTATTTTTTGAATAATTTACTATAGAAAAGGCAATCCCTGGCCTAATTAAAATTTGCGACAGTAGAAAATTATTTTTTGAATAATTTACTATAGAAAAGGCAATCCCTGGCGTAATTAAAATTTGCGACAGTATAAAATTATTTTTTGAATAATTTACTATAGAAAAGGCAATCCCTGGCGTAATTAAAATTTGCGACAGTATAAAATTATTTTTTGAATAATTTACTAGAGAAAAGGCAATCCCTGGCGCAATTAAAATTTGCAACAGTAGAAAATTATTTTTTGAATATTTTGCCATAGAAAAGGCAATCCCTGGCGTAATTAAAATTTGCGACAGTATAAAATTATTTTTTGAATAATTTACTATAGAAAAGGCAATCCCTGGCGTATTTAAAATTTGCGACAGTAAAAAATTATTTTTTGAATAATTTACTATAGAAAAGGCAATCCCTGGCGTAAATAAAATTTGCGACAATTGAAAATTATTTTTTGAATAATTTACTATAGAAAAGGCAATCCCTGGCGGATTTGAAATTTGCGACAGTAAAAAATTATTTTTTGAATAATTTACTATAGAAAAGGCAATCCCTGGCGGATTTGAAATTTGCGACAGTAAAAAATTATTTTTTGAATAATTTACTATAGAAAAGGCAATCCCTGGCGCAATTAAAATTTGCGATAGTAAAAAATTATTTTTTGCATAATTTACTATAGAAAAGGCAATCCCTGGCGCACTTAAAATTTGCGACAGTAAAAAATTATTTTTTGAATAATTTACTATAGAAAAGGCAATCCCTGGCGCAATTAAAATTTGCAACAGTAAACAATTATTTTTTGCAAAATTTACTGTAGAAAAGGCAATCCCTGGCGGATTTGAAATTTGCGACAGTAAAAAATTATTTTTTGAATAATTTACTATAGAAAAGGCAATCCCTGGCGCAATTAAAATTTGCGACAGTTGAAAATTATTTTTTGAATAATTTACTATAGAAAAGGCAATCCCTGGCGTAATTAAAATTTGCGACAGTAAAAAATTATTTTTTGAATAATTTACTATAGAAAAGGCAATCCCTGGCGTAATTAAAATTTGCGACAGTAAAAAATTATTTTTTGAATAATTTACTATAGAAAAGGCAATCCCTGGCGTAATTAAAATTTGCGACAGTATAAAATTATTTTTTGAATAATTTACTATAGAAAAGGCAATCCCTGGCGTAATTAAAATTTGCGACAGTAGAAAATTATTTTTTGAATAATTTACTATAGAAAAGGCAATCCCTGGCGTAATTAAAATTTGCGACAGTTGAAAATTATTTTTTGAATAATTTACTATAGAAAAGGCAATACCTGGCGTAATTAAAATTTCCGACAGTAGAAAATTATTTTTTGAATAATTTACTATAGAAAAGGCAATCCCTGGCGTAATTAAAATTTGCAACAGTAGAAAATTATTTTTTGAATAATTTACTATAGAAAAGGCAATCCCTGGGGTAATTAAAATTTGCGACAGTATAAAATTATTTTTTGAATAATTTACTATAGAAAAGGCAATCCCTGGCGCAATTAAAATTTGCGACAGTAAAAAATTAATTTGTGAGAAATTTACTATAGAAAAGGCAATCCCTGGCGCAATTAAAATTTGCGACAGTAAAAACTTATTTTTTTGAATAATTTACTATAGAAGAGGCAATCCCTGGCGCAATTAAAATTTGCAACAGTAAAAAATTATTTTTTGCAAAATTTACTGTAGAAAAGGCAATCCCTGGCGGATTTGAAATTTGCGACAGTAAAAAATTATTTTTTGAATAATTTACTATAGAAAAGGCAATCCCTGGCGCAATTAAAATTTGCGACAGTTGAAAATTATTTTTTGAATAATTTACTATAGAAAAGGCAATCCCTGGCGTAATTAAAATTTGCGACAGTATAAAATTATTTTTTGAATAATTTACGATAGAAAAGGCAATCCCTGGCGTAATTAAAATTTGCGACAGTATATAATTATTTTTTGAATAATTTACTATAGAAAAGGCAATCCCTGGCGCAATTAAAATTTGCAACAGTAGAAAATTATTTTTTGAATAATTTGCTATAGAAAAGGCAATCCCTGGCGTAATTAAAATTTGCGACAGTATAAAACTATTTTTTGAATAATTTACTATAGAAAAGGCAATCCCTGGCGTATTTAAAATTTGCGACAGTAAAAAATTATTTTTTGAATAATTTTCTATAGAAAAGGCAATCACTGGCGTAATTAAAATTTGCGACAGTTGAAAATTATTTTTTGAATAATTTACTATAGAAAAGGCAATCCCTGGCGGATTTGAAATTTGCGACAGTAAAAAATTATTTTTTGAATAATTTACTATAGAAAAGGCAATCCCTGGCGGATTTGAAATTTGCGACAGTAAAAAATTATTTTTTGAATAATTTACTATAGAAAAGGCAATCCCTGGCGCAATTAAAATTTGCGACAGTAAAAAATTATTTTTTGCATAATTTACTATAGAAAAGGCAATCCCTGGCGCACTTAAAATTTGCGAAAGTAAAAAATTATTTTTTGAATAATTTACTATAGAAAAGGCAATCCCTGGCGCAATTAAAATTTGCAACAGTAAACAATTATTTTTTGCAAAATTTACTGTAGAAAAGGCAATCCCTGGCGGATTTGAAATTTGCGAGAGTAAAAAATTTTTTTTTGAATAATTTACTATAGAAAAGGCAATCCCTGGCGCAATTAAAATTTGCGACAGTTGAAAATTATTTTTTGAATAATTTACTATAGAAAAGGCAATCCCTGGCGTAATTAAAATTTGCGACAGTAAAAAATTATTTTTTGAATAATTTACTATAGAAAAGGCAATCCCTCGCGTAATTAAAATTTGCGACAGTAAAAAATTATTTTTTGAATAATTTACTATAGAAAAGGCAATCCCTGGCGTAATTAAAATTTGCGACAGTAGAAAATTATTTTTTGAATAATTTACTATAGAAAAGGCAATCCCTGGCGTAATTAAAATTTGCGACAGTTGAAAATTATTTTTTGAATAGTTTACTATAGAAAAGGCAATCCCTGGCGTAATTAAAATTTGCGACAGTGGAAAATTATTTTTTGAATAATTTACTATAGAAAAGGCAATCCCTGGCGTAATTAAAATTTGCAACAGTAGAAAATTATTTTTTGAATACTTTACTATAGAAAAGGCAATCCCTGGCGTAATTAAAATTTGCGACAGTATAAAATTATTTTTTGAATAATTTACTATAGAAAAGGTAATCCCTTTCGCAATTAAAATTTGCAACAGTAGAAAATTATTTTTTGAATAATTTACTATAGAAAAGGCAATCCCTGGCGTAATTAAAATTTGCAACAGTAGAAAATTATTTTTTGAATAATTTACTATAGAAAAGGCAATCCCTGGCGTAATTAAATTTTGCGACAGTTGAAAATTATTTTTTGAATAATTTACTATAGGAAAGGCAATCACTGGCGTAATTAAAATTTGCGACAGTATAAAATTATTTTTTGAATAATTTACTATAGAAAGGGCAATCCCTGGCGTATTTAAAATTTGCGACAGTAAAAAATTATTTTTTGAATAATTTACTATAGAAAAGGCAATCCCTGGCGTAATTAAAATTTGCGACAGTTGAAAATTATTTTTTGAATAATTTACTATACAAAAGGCAATCCCTGGCGGATTTGAAATTTGCGACAGTAAAAAATTATTTTTTGAATAATTTACTATAGAAAAGGCAATCCCTGGCGGATTTGAAATTTGCGACAGTAAAAAATTATTTCTTGAATAATTTACTATAGAAAAGGCAATCCCTGGCGCAATTAAAATTTGCGACAGTAAAAAATTATTTTTTGCAAAATTTACTATAGAAATGGCAATCCCTGGCGCACTTAAAATTTGCGACTGTAAAAAATTATTTTTTGAATAATTTACTATAGAAAAGGCAATCCCTGGCGCAATTAAAATTTGCGACAGTAAAAAATTATTTTTTGAATAATTTACTATAGAAAAGGCAATCCCTGGCGCAATTAAAATTTGCAACAGTAGAAAATTATTTTTTGAATAATTTACTATAGAAAAGGCAATCCCTGGCGTAATTAAAATTTGCGACAGTATAAAATTATTTTTTGAATAATTTACTATAGAAAAGGCAATCCCTTGCGTGTTTAAAATTTGCGACAGTAAAAAATTATTTTTTGAATAATTTACTATAGAAAAGGCAATCCCTGGCGTAATTAAAATTTGCGACAGTTGAAAATTATTTTTTGAATAATTTACTATAGAAAAGGCAATCCCTGGCGGATTTGAAATTTGCGACAGTAAAAAATTATTTTTTGAATAATTTACTATAGAAAAGGCAATCCCTGGCGGATTTGAAATTTGCGACAGTAAAAAATTATTTCTTGAATAATTTACTATAGAAAATGCAATCCCTGGCGCAATTAAAATTTGCGACAGTAAAAAATTATTTTTTGCAAAATTTACTATAGAAAAGGTAATCCCTGGCGCACTTAAAATTTGCGACAGTAAAAAATTATTTTTTGAATAATTTACTATAGAAAAGGCAATCCCTGGCGCAATTAAAATTTGCGACGGTAAAAAATTATTTTTTGAATAATTTACTATAGAAAAGACAATCCCTGGCGCACTTAAAATTTGCGACAGTAAAAAATTATTTTTTGAATAATTTACTATAGAAAAGGCAATCCCTGGCGCAATTAAAATTTGCAACATTAAAAAATTATTTTTGGCAAAATTTACTGTAGAAATGGCAATCCCTGGCGGATTTGAAATTTGCGACAATAAAAAATTATTTTTTGAATAATTTACTATAGAAAAGGCAATCCCTGGCGCAATTAAAATTTGCGACAGTTGAAAATTATTTTTTGAATAATTTACTATAGAAAAGGCAATCCCTGGCGTGATTAAAATTTGCGACAGTAAAAAATTATTTTTTGAATAATTTACTATAGAAAAGGCAATCCCTGGCGCAATTAAAATTTGCGACAGTTGAAAATTATTTTTTGAATAATTTACTATAGAAAAGGCAATCCCTGGCGTAATTAAAATTTGCGACAATTGAAAATTATATTTTGAATAATTTACTATAGAAAAGGCAATCCCTGGCGTAATTAAAATTTGCGACAGTAGAAAATTATTTTTTGAATAATTTACTATAGTAAAGGCAATCCCTGGCGTAATTAAAATATGCAACATTAGAAAATTATTTTTTGAATAATTTACTATAGAAAAGGCAATCCCTGGCGTAATTAAAATTTGCGACAGTATAAAATTATTTTTTGAATAATTTACTATAGAAAAGGCAATCCCTGGCGTAATTAAAATTTGCAACAGTAGAAAATTATTTTTTGAATAATTTACTATAGAAAAGGCTATCCCTGGCGTAATTAAAATTTGCAACAGTAGAAAATTATTTTTTGAATAATTTACTATAGAAAAGGCAATCCCTGGCGCAATTAAAATTTGCAACAGTAGAAAATTATTTTTTGAATAATTTACTATAGAAAAGGCAATCCATGGCGTAGTTAAAATTTGCGAGAGTATAAAATTATTTTTTGAATAATTTACTACAGAAAAGGCAATCCCTGGCGTAATTAAAATTTGCGACATTTGAAAATTATTTTTTGAATAATTTACTATAGAAAAGGCAATCCCTGGCGTAATTAAAATTTGCGACAGTAGAATATTATTTTTTTGAATAATTTACTATAGAAAAGGCAATCCCTGGCGTAATTAAAATTTGCGACAGTATAAAATTATTTTTTGAATAATTTACTATAGAAAAGGCAATCCCTGGCGTAATTAAAATTTGCGACAGTATAAAATTATTTTTTGAATAATTTACTAAAGAAAAGGCAATCCCTGGCGCAATTAAAATTTGCAACAGTAGAAAATTATTTTTTGAATAATTTACTATAGAAAAGGCAATCCTGGCGTAATTAAAATTTGCGACAGTATAAAATTATTTTTTGAATAATTTACTATAGAAAAGGCAATCCCTGGCGTATTTAAAATTTGCGACAGTAAAAAATTATTTTTTGAATAATTTACTATAGAAAAGGCAATCCCTGGCGTATTTAAAATTTGCGACAGTAAAAAATTATTTTTTGAATAATTTACTATAGAAAAGGCAATCCCTGGCGTAAATAAAATTTGCGACAATTGAAAATTATTTTTTGAATAATTTACTATAGAAAAGGCAATCCCTGGCGGATTTGAAATTTGCGACAGTAAAAAATTATTTTTTGAATAATTTACTATAGAAAAGGCAATCCCTGGCGGATTTGAAATTTGCGACAGTAAAAAATTATTTTTTGAATAATTTACTATAGAAAAGGCAATCCCTGGCGCAATTAAAATTTGCGATAGTAAAAAATTATTTTTTGCATAATTTACTATAGAAAAGGCAATCCCTGGCGCACTTAAAATTTGCGACAGTAAAAAATTATTTTTTGAATAATTTACTATAGAAAAGGCAATCCCTGGCGCAATTAAAATTTGCAACAGTAAACAATTATTTTTTGCAAAATTTACTGTAGAAAAGGCAATCCCTGGCGGATTTGAAATTTGCGACAGTAAAAAATTATTTTTTGAATAATTTACTATAGAAAAGGCAATCCCTGGCGCAATTAAAATTTGCGACAGTTGAAAATTATTTTTTGAATAATTTACTATAGAAAAGGCAATCCCTGGCGTAATTAAAATTTGCGACAGTAAAAAATTATTTTTTGAATAATTTACTATAGAAAAGGCAATCCCTGGCGTAATTAAAATTTGCGACAGTAAAAAATTATTTTTTGAATAATTTACTATAGAAAAGGCAATCCCTGGCGTAATTAAAATTTGCGACAGTATAAAATTATTTTTTGAATAATTTACTATAGAAAAGGCAATCCCTGGCGTAATTAAAATTTGCGACAGTAGAAAATTATTTTTTGAATAATTTACTATAGAAAAGGCAATCCCTGGCGTAATTAAAATTTGCGACAGTTGAAAATTATTTTTTGAATAATTTACTATAGAAAAGGCAATACCTGGCGTAATTAAAATTTCCGACAGTAGAAAATTATTTTTTGAATAATTTACTATAGAAAAGGCAATCCCTGGCGTAATTAAAATTTGCAACAGTAGAAAATTATTTTTTGAATAATTTACTATAGAAAAGGCAATCCCTGGGGTAATTAAAATTTGCGACAGTATAAAATTATTTTTTGAATAATTTACTATAGAAAAGGCAATCCCTGGCGCAATTAAAATTTGCGACAGTAAAAAATTAATTTGTGAGAAATTTACTATAGAAAAGGCAATCCCTGGCGCAATTAAAATTTGCGACAGTAAAAACTTATTTTTTGAATAATTTACTATAGAAGAGGCAATCCCTGGCGCAATTAAAATTTGCAACAGTAAAAAATTATTTTTTGCAAAATTTACTGTAGAAAAGGCAATCCCTGGCGGATTTGAAATTTGCGACAGTAAAAAATTATTTTTTGAATAATTTACTATAGAAAAGGCAATCCCTGGCGCAATTAAAATTTGCGACAGTTGAAAATTATTTTTTGAATAATTTACTATAGAAAAGGCAATCCCTGGCGTAATTAAAATTTGCGACAGTATAAAATTATTTTTTGAATAATTTACGATAGAAAAGGCAATCCCTGGCGTAATTAAAATTTGCGACAGTATAAAATTATTTTTTGAATAATTTACTATAGAAAAGGCAATCCCTGGCGCAATTAAAATTTGCAACAGTAGAAAATTATTTTTTGAATAATTTGCTATAGAAAAGGCAATCCCTGGCGTAATTAAAATTTGCGACAGTATAAAACTATTTTTTGAATAATTTACTATAGAAAAGGCAATCCCTGGCGTATTTAAAATTTGCGACAGTAAAAAATTATTTTTTGAATAATTTTCTATAGAAAAGGCAATCACTGGCGTAATTAAAATTTGCGACAGTTGAAAATTATTTTTTGAATAATTTACTATAGAAAAGGCAATCCCTGGCGGATTTGAAATTTGCGACAGTAAAAAATTATTTTTTGAATAATTTACTATAGAAAAGGCAATCCCTGGCGGATTTGAAATTTGCGACAGTAAAAAATTATTTTTTGAATAATTTACTATAGAAAAGGCAATCCCTGGCGCAATTAAAATTTGCGACAGTAAAAAATTATTTTTTGCATAATTTACTATAGAAAAGGCAATCCCTGGCGCACTTAAAATTTGCGAAAGTAAAAAATTATTTTTTGAATAATTTACTATAGAAAAGGCAATCCCTGGCGCAATTAAAATTTGCAACAGTAAACAATTATTTTTTGCAAAATTTACTGTAGAAAAGGCAATCCCTGGCGGATTTGAAATTTGCGAGAGTAAAAAATTATTTTTTGAATAATTTACTATAGAAAAGGCAATCCCTGGCGCAATTAAAATTTGCGACAGTTGAAAATTATTTTTTGAATAATTTACTATAGAAAAGGCAATCCCTGGCGTAATTAAAATTTGCGACAGTAAAAAATTATTTTTTGAATAATTTACTATAGAAAAGGCAATCCCTCGCGTAATTAAAATTTGCGACAGTAAAAAATTATTTTTTGAATAATTTACTATAGAAAAGGCAATCCCTGGCGTAATTAAAATTTGCGACAGTAGAAAATTATTTTTTGAATAATTTACTATAGAAAAGGCAATCCCTGGCGTAATTAAAATTTGCGACAGTTGAAAATTATTTTTTGAATAGTTTACTATAGAAAAGGCAATCCCTGGCGTAATTAAAATTTGCGACAGTGGAAAATTATTTTTTGAATAATTTACTATAGAAAAGGCAATCCCTGGCGTAATTAAAATTTGCAACAGTAGAAAATTATTTTTTGAATACTTTACTATAGAAAAGGCAATCCCTGGCGTAATTAAAATTTGCGACAGTATAAAATTATTTTTTGAATAATTTACTATAGAAAAGGTAATCCCTGGCGCAATTAAAATTTGCAACAGTAGAAAATTATTTTTTGAATAATTTACTATAGAAAAGGCAATCCCTGGCGTAATTAAAATTTGCAACAGTAGAAAATTATTTTTTGAATAATTTACTATAGAAAAGGCAATCCCTGGTGTAATTAAAATTTGCGACAGTTGAAAATTATTTTTTGAATAATTTACTATAGGAAAGGCAATCACTGGCGTAATTAAAATTTGCGACAGTATAAAATTATTTTTTGAATAATTTACTATAGAAAGGGCAATCCCTGGCGTATTTAAAATTTGCGACAGTAAAAAATTATTTTTTGAATAATTTACTATAGAAAAGGCAATCCCTGGCGTAATTAAAATTTGCGACAGTTGAAAATTATTTTTTGAATAATTTACTATACAAAAGGCAATCCCTGGCGGATTTGAAATTTGCGACAGTAAAAAATTATTTTTTGAATAATTTACTATAGAAAAGGCAATCCCTGGCGGATTTGAAATTTGCGACAGTAAAAAATTATTTCTTGAATAATTTACTATAGAAAAGGCAATCCCTGGCGCAATTAAAATTTGCGACAGTAAAAAATTATTTTTTGCAAAATTTACTATAGAAATGGCAATCCCTGGCGCACTTAAAATTTGCGACTGTAAAAAATTATTTTTTGAATAATTTACTATAGAAAAGGCAATCCCTGGCGCAATTAAAATTTGCGACAGTAAAAAATTATTTTTTGAATAATTTACTATAGAAAAGGCAATCCCTGGCGCAATTAAAATTTGCAACAGTAGAAAATTATTTTTTGAATAATTTACTATAGAAAAGGCAATCCCTGGCGTAATTAAAATTTGCGACAGTATAAAATTATTTTTTGAATAATTTACTATAGAAAAGGCAATCCCTTGCGTGTTTAAAATTTGCGACAGTAAAAAATTATTTTTTGAATAATTTACTATAGAAAAGGCAATCCCTGGCGTAATTAAAATTTGCGACAGTTGAAAATTATTTTTTGAATAATTTACTATAGAAAAGGCAATCCCTGGCGGATTTGAAATTTGCGACAGTAAAAAATTATTTTTTGAATAATTTACTATAGAAAAGGCAATCCCTGGCGGATTTGAAATTTGCGACAGTAAAAAATTATTTCTTGAATAATTTACTATAGAAAATGCAATCCCTGGCGCAATTAAAATTTGCGACAGTAAAAAATTATTTTTTGCAAAATTTACTATAGAAAAGGTAATCCCTGGCGCACTTAAAATTTGCGACAGTAAAAAATTATTTTTTGAATAATTTACTATAGAAAAGGCAATCCCTGGCGCAATTAAAATTTGCGACGGTAAAAAATTATTTTTTGAATAATTTACTATAGAAAAGACAATCCCTGGCGCACTTAAAATTTGCGACAGTAAAAAATTATTTTTTGAATAATTTACTATAGAAAAGGCAATCCCTGGCGCAATTAAAATTTGCAACATTAAAAAATTATTTTTGGCAAAATTTACTGTAGAAATGGCAATCCCTGGCGGATTTGAAATTTGCGACAATAAAAAATTATTTTTTGAATAATTTACTATAGAAAAGGCAATCCCTGGCGCAATTAAAATTTGCGACAGTTGAAAATTATTTTTTGAATAATTTACTATAGAAAAGGCAATCCCTGGCGTGATTAAAATTTGCGACAGTAAAAAATTATTTTTTGAATAATTTACTATAGAAAAGGCAATCCCTGGCGTAATTAAAATTTGCGACAGTAAAAAATTATTTTTTGAATAATTTACTATAGATAATGCAATCCCTGGCGTAATTAAAATTTGCGACAGTAGAAAATTATTTTTTGAATAATTTACTATAGAAAAGGCAATCCCTGGCGTAATTAAAATTTGCGACAATTGAAAATTATATTTTGAATAATTTACTATAGAAAAGGCAATCCCTGGCGTAATTAAAATTTGCGACAGTAGAAAATTATTTTTTGAATAATTTACTATAGTAAAGGCAATCCCTGGCGTAATTAAAATATGCAACATTAGAAAATTATTTTTTGAATAATTTACTATAGAAAAGGCAATCCCTGGCGTAATTAAAATTTGCGACAGTATAAAATTATTTTTTGAATAATTTACTATAGAAAAGGCAATCCCTGGCGTAATTAAAATTTGCAACAGTAGCAAATTATTTTTTGAATAATTTACTATAGAAAAGGCTATCCCTGGCGTAATTAAAATTTGCAACAGTAGAAAATTATTTTTTGAATAATTTACTATAGAAAAGGCAATCCCTGGCGCAATTAAAATTTGCAACAGTAGAAAATTATTTTTTGAATAATTTACTATAGAAAAGGCAATCCATGGCGTAGTTAAAATTTGCGAGAGTATAAAATTATTTTTTGAATAATTTACTACAGAAAAGGCAATCCCTGGCGTAATTAAAATTTGCGACATTTGAAAATTATTTTTTGAATAATTTACTATAGAAAAGGCAATCCCTGGCGTAATTAAAATTTGCGACAGTAGAATATTATTTTTTTGAATAATTTACTATAGAAAAGGCAATCCCTGGCGTAATTAAAATTTGCGACAGTATAAAATTATTTTTTGAATAATTTACTATAGAAAAGGCAATCCCTGGCGTAATTAAAATTTGCGACAGTATAAAATTATTTTTTGAATAATTTACTAAAGAAAAGGCAATCCCTGGCGCAATTAAAATTTGCAACAGTAGAAAATTATTTTTTGAATAATTTACTATAGAAAAGGCAATCCCTGGCGTAATTAAAATTTGCGACAGTATAAAATTATTTTTTGAATAATTTACTATAGAAAAGGCAATCCCTGGCGTATTTAAAATTTGCGACAGTAAAAAATTATTTTTTGAATAATTTACTATAGAAAAGGCAATCCCTGGCGTAATTAAAATTTGCGACAGTTGAAAATTATTTTTTGAATAATTTACTATAGAAAAGGCAATCCCTGGCGGATTTGAAATTTGCGACAGTAAAAAATTATTTTTTGAATAATTTACTATGGAAAAGGCAGTCCCTGAAGGATTTGAAATTTGCGACAGTAAAAAATTATTTTTTGAATAATTTACTATAGAAAAGGCAATCCCTGGCGCAATTAAAATTTGCGACAGTAAAAAATTATTTTTTGCATATTTTACTATAGAAAAGGCAAGCCCTGGCGCACTTAAAATTTGCGACAGTAAAAAATTATTTTTTGAATAATTTACTACAGAAAAGGCAATCCCTGGCGCAATTAAAATTTGCGACAGTTGAAAATTATTTTTTGAATAATTTACTATAGAAAAGGCAATCCCTGGCGCAATTAAAATTTGCAACAGTAGAAAATTATTTTTTGAATAATTTACTATAGAAAAGGCAATCCCTGGCGTAATTAAAATTTGCGACAGTATAAAATTATTTTTTGAATAATTTACTATAGAAAAGGCAATCCCTGGCGTATTTAAAATTTGCGACAGTAAAAAATTATTTTTTGAATAATTTACTATAGAAAGGGCAATCCCTGGCGTAATTAAAATTTGCGACAGTTGAAAATTATTTTTTGAATAATTTACTATAGAAAAGGCAATCCCTGGCGGATTTAAAATTTGCGACAGTAAAAAATTATTTTTTGAATAATTTACTATAGAAAAGGCAATCCCTGGCGTAATTAAAATTTGCAACAGTAGAAAATTATTTTTTGAATAATTTACTATAGAAAAGGCAATCCCTGGCGCAATTAAAATTTGCAACAGTAGAAAATTATTTTTTGAATAATTTACTATAGAAAAGGCAATCCCTGGCGTAATTAAAATTTGCGACAGTATAAAATTATTTTTTGAATAATTTACTATAGAAAAGGCAATCCCTGGCGTAATTAAAATTTGCGACAGTTGAAAATTATTTTTTGAATTATTTACTATAGAAAAGGCAATCCCTGGCGTAATTAAAATTTGCGACAGTAGAATATTATTTTTTGAATAATTTACTATAGAAAAGGCAATCCCTGGCGTAATTAAAATTTGCGACAGTATAAAATTATTTTTTGAATAATTTACTATAGAAAAGGCAATCCCTGGCGCACTTAAAATTTGCGACAGTAAAAAATTATTTTTTCAATAATTTACTATAGAAAAGGCAATCCCTGGCGTAATTAAAATTTGCAACAGTAAAAAATTATTTTTTGCAAAATTTACTGTAGAAAAGGCAATCCCTGGCGGATTTGAAATTTGCGACAGTAAAAAATTATTTTTTGAATAATTTACTATAGAAAAAGGCAATCCCTGGCGCAATTAAAATTTGCGACAGTACAAAATTATTTTTTGAATAATTTACTATAGAAAAGGCAATCCCTGGCGTAATTAAAATTTGCGACAATAGAAAATTATTTTTTGAATAATTTACTATAGAAAAGGCAATCCCTGGCGTAATTAAAATTTGCGACAGTATAAAATTATTTTTTGAATAATTTACTATAGAAAAGGCAATCCCTGGCGTATTTAAAATTTGCGACAGTAAAAAATTATTTTTTGAATAATTTACTATATAAAAGGCAATCCCTGGCGTAATTAAAATTTGCGACAGTTGAAAATTATTTTTTGAATAATTTACTATAGAAAAGTCAATCCCTGGCGGATTTGAAATTTGCGACAGTAAAAAATTATTTTTTGAATAATTTACTATAGAAAAGGCAACCCCTGGCGGATTTGAAATTTGCGATAGTAGAAACTTATTTTTTGAATAATTTACTATAGAAAAGGCAATCCCTGGCGTAATTAAAATTTGCGACAGTTGAAAATTATTTTTTGAATAATTTACTATAGAAAAGGCAATCCATGGCGTAATTAAAACTTGCGACAGTTGAAAATTATTTTTTGAATAATTTACTATAGAAAAGGCAATCGCTGGCGTAATTAAAATTTGCGACAGTAGAATATTATTTTTTGAATAATTTACTATAGAAAAGGCAATCCCTGTCGTAATTAAAATTTGCGACAGTATAAAATTATTTTTTGAATAATTTACTATAGAAAAGGCAATCCCTGGCGCACTTAAAATTTGCGACAGTAAAAAATTATTTTTTGAATAATTTACTATAGAAAAGGCAATCCCTGGCGCAATTAAAATTTGCGACAGTAGAAAATTATTTTTTGAATAATTTACTATAGAAAAGGCAATCCCTGGCGTAATTAAAATTTGCGACAGTAGAAAATTATTTTTGAATAATTTACTATAGAAAAGGCAATCCCTGGCGTAATTAAAATTTGCGACAGTATAAAATTATTTTTTGAATAATTTACTATAGAAAAGGCAATCCCTGGCGTAATTAAAATTTGCGACAGTAGAATATTATTTTTTGAATAATTTACTATAGAAAAGGCAATCCCTGTCGTAATTAAAATTTGCGACAGTATAAAATTATTTTTTGAATAATTTACTATAGAAAAGGCAATCCCTGGCGTAATTAAAATTTGCGACAGTAGAATATTATTTTTTGAATAATTTACTATAGAAAAGGCAATCCCTGTCGTAATTAAAATTTGCGACAGTATAAAATTATTTTTTGAATAATTTACTATAGAAAAGGCAATCCCTGGCGCACTTCAAATTTGCGACAGTAAAAAATTATTTTTTGAATAATTTACTATAGAAAAGGCAATCCCTGGCGCAATTAAAATTTGCAACAGTAAAATATTATTTTTTGCAAAATTTACTGTAGAAAAGGCAATCCCTGGCGGATTTGAAATTTGCGACAGTAGAAAATTATTTTTTAAATAATTTACTATAGAAAAGGCAATCCCTGGCGTAATTAAAATTTGCGACAGTTGAAAATTATTTTTTGAATAATTTACTATAGAAAAGGCAATCCCTGGCGTAATTAAAATTTGCGACAGTAGAAAATTATTTTTTGAATAATTTGCTATAGAAAAGGCAATCCCTGGCGTAATTAAAATTTGCAACAGTAGAAAATTATTTTTTGAATAATTTACTATAGAAAAGGCAATCCCTGGCGTAATTAAAATTTGCGACAGTATAAAATTATTTTTTGAATAATTTACTATAGAAAAGGCAATCCCTGGCGTAATTAAAATTAGCAACAGTAGAAAATTATTTTTGAATAATTTACTATAGAAAAGGCAATCCCTGGCGTAATTAAAATTTGCAACAGTAGAAAATTATTTTTTGAATAATTTACTATAGAAAAGGCAATCACTGGCGCAATTAAAATTTGCAACAGTAGAAAATTATTTTTTGAATAATTTACTATAGAAAAGGCAATCCCTGGCGTAATTAAAATTTGCGACAGTATAAAATTATTTTTTGAATAATTTACTATAGAAAAGGCAATCCCTGGCGTAATTAAAGTTTGCGACAGTTGAAAATTATTTTTTGAAAAATTTACTATAGAAAAGGCAATCCCTGGCGTAATTAAAATTTGCGACAGTAGAATATTATTTTTTGAATAATTTACTATATAAAAGGCAATCCCTGGCGTAATTAAAATTTGCGACAGTATAAAATTATTTTTTGAATAATTTACTATAGAAAAGGCAATCCCTGGCGTAATTAAAATTTGCGACAGTATAAAATTATTTTTTGAATAATTTACTATAGAAAAGGCAATCCCTGGCGTAATTAAAATTTGCGACAGTAGAATATTATTTTTTGAATAATTTACTATAGAAAAGGCAATCCCTGTCGTAATTAAAATTTGCGACAGTATAAAATTATTTTTTGAATAATTTACTATAGAAAAGGCAATCCCTGGCGTAATTAAAATTTGCGACAGTAGAATATTATTTTTTGAATAATTTACTATAGAAAAGGCAATCCCTGTCGTAATTAAAATTTGCGACAGTATAAAATTATTTTTTGAATAATTTACTATAGAAAAGGCAATCCCTGGCGCACTTCAAATTTGCGACAGTAAAAAATTATTTTTTGAATAATTTACTATAGAAAAGGCAATCCTTGGCGCAATTAAAATTTGCAACAGTAAAATATTATTTTTTGCAAAATTTACTGTAGAAAAGGCAATCCCTGGCGGATTTGAAATTTGCGACAGTAGAAAATTATTTTTTAAATAATTTACTATAGAAAAGGCAATCCCTGGCGTAATTAAAATTTGCGACAGTTGAAAATTATTTTTTGAATAATTTACTATAGAAAAGGCAATCCCTGGCGTAATTAAAATTTGCGACAGTAGAAAATTATTTTTTGAATAATTTGCTATAGAAAAGGCAATCCCTGGCGTAATTAAAATTTGCAACAGTAGAAAATTATTTTTTGAATAATTTACTATAGAAAAGGCAATCCCTGGCGTAATTAAAATTTGCGACAGTATAAAATTATTTTTTGAATAATTTACTATAGAAAAGGCAATCCCTGGCGTAATTAAAATTAGCAACAGTAGAAAATTATTTTTGAATAATTTACTATAGAAAAGGCAATCCCTGGCGTAATTAAAATTTGCAACAGTAGAAAATTATTCTTTGAATAATTTACTATAGAAAAGGCAATCACTGGCGCAATTAAAATTTGCAACAGTAGAAAATTATTTTTTGAATAATTTACTATAGAAAAGGCAATCCCTGGCGTAATTAAAATTTGCGACAGTATAAAATTATTTTTTGAATAATTTACTATAGAAAAGGCAATCCCTGGCGTAATTAAAGTTTGCGACAGTTGAAAATTATTTTTTGAAAAATTTACTATAGAAAAGGCAATCCCTGGCGTAATTAAAATTTGCGACAGTAGAATATTATTTTTTGAATAATTTACTATATAAAAGGCAATCCCTGGCGTAATTAAAATTTGCGACAGTATAAAATTATTTTTTTTATAATTTACTATAGAAAAGGCAATCCCTGGCGCACTTAAAATTTGCGACAGTAAAAAATTATTTTTTGAATAATTTACTATAGAAAAGGCAATCCCTGGCGCAATTAAAATTTGCAACAGTAAAAAATTATTTTTTGCAAAATTTACTGTAGAAAAGGCAATCCCTGGCGAATTTGAAATTTGCGACAGTAAAAAATTATTTTTTGAATAATTTACTATAGAAAAGGCAATCCCTGGCGCAATTAAAATTTGCGACAGTAGAAAATTATTTTTTGAATAATTTACTATAGAAAAGGCAATCCCTGGCGTAATTAAAATTTGCGACAGTAGAAAATTATTTTTTGAATAATTTACTATAGAAAAGGCAATCCCTGGCGTAATTAAAATTTGCGACAGTATAAAATTATTTTTTGAATAATTTACTATAGAAAAGGCAATCCCTGGCGCACTTAAAATTTGCGACAGTAAAAAATTATTTTTTGAATAATTTACTATAGAAAAGGCAATCCCTGGCGTAATTAAAATTTGCGACAGTAGAAAATTATTTTTTGAATAATTTACTATAGAAAAGGCAATCCCTGACGTAATTAAAATTTGCGACAGTATAAAATTATTTTTTGAATAATTTACTATAGAAAGGGCAATCCCTGGCGCACTTAAAATTTGCGACAGTAAAAAATTATTTTTTGAATAATTTACTATAGAAAAGGCAATCCCTGGCGCAATTAAAATTTGCAACAGTAAAAAATTATTTTTTGCAAAATTTACTGTAGAAAAGGCAATCCCTGGCGGATTTGAAATTTGCGACAGTAAAAAATTATTTTTTGAATAATTTACTATAGAAAAGGCAATCCCTGGCGCAATTAAAATTTGCGACAGTAGAAAATTATTTTTTGAATAATTTACTATAGAAAAGGCAATCCCTGGCGTAATTAAAATTTGCGACAGTAGAAAATTATTTTTTGAATAATTTACTATAGAAAAGGCAATCCCTGGCGTAATTAAAATTTGCGACAGTATAAAATTATTTTTTGAATAATTTACTATAGAAAAGGAAATCCCTGGCGTATTTAAAATTTGCGACAGTAAAAAATTATTTTTTGAATAATTTACTATAGAAAAGGCAATCCCTGGCGTAATTAAAATTTGCGACAGTTGAAAATTATTTTTTGAATAATTTACTATAGAAAGGTCAATCCCTGCCGGATTTGAAATTTGCGACAGTAATAAATTATTTTTTGAATAATTTACTATAGAAAAGGCAATCCCTGGCGGATTTGAAATTTGCGACAGTAGAAAATTATTTTTTGAATAATTTACTATAGAAAAGGCAATCCCTGGCGTAATTAAAATTTGCGACAATTGAAAATTATTTTTTGAATAATTTACTATAGAAAAGGCAATCCCTGGCGTAATTAAAATTTGCGACAGTATAAAATTATTTTTTGAATAATTTACTATAGAAAAGGCAATCCCTGGCGTAATTAAAATTTGCAACAGTAGAAAATTATTTTTTGAATAATTTACTATAGAAAAGGCAATCCCTGGCGTAATTAAAACTTGCGACAGTAGAAAATTATTTTTTGAATAATTTACTATAGAAAAGGCAATCCCTGGTGTAATTAAAATTTGCGACAGTAGAAAATTATTTTTTGAATAATTTACTATAGAAAAGGCAATCCCTGGCGTAATTAAAATTTGCGACAGTAGAAAATTATTTTTTGAATAATTTACTATAGAAAAGGCAATCCCTGGCGTAATTAAAATTTGCGACAGTAAAAAATTATTTTTTGAATAATTTACTATAGAAAAGGCAATCCCTGGCGCAATTAAAATTTGCGACAGTAGAAAATTATTTTTTGAATAATTTACTATAGAAAAGGCAATCCCTGGCGTAATTAAAATTTGCGACAGTAGAAAATTATTTTTTGAATAATTTACTATAGAAAAGGCAATCCCTGGCGTAATTAAAATTTGCGACAGTATAAAATTATTTTTTGAATAATTTACTATAGAAAAGGCAATCCCTGGCGTATTTAAAATTTGCGACAGTAAAAAAATATTTTTTGAATAATTTACTATAGAAAAGGCAATCCCTGGCGTAATTAAAATTTGCGACAGTTGAAAATTATTTTTTGAATAATTTACTATAGAAAAGTCAATCCCTGGCGGATTTGAAATTTGCGACAGTAAAAAATTAATTTTTGAATAATTTACTATAGAAAAGGCAATCCCTGGCGGATTTGAAATTTGCGACAGTAGAAAATTATTTTTTGAATAATTTACTATAAAAAAGGCAATCCCTGGCGTAATTAAAATTTGCGACAGTTGAAAATTATTTTTTGAATAATTTACTATAGAAATGGCAATCCCTGGCGTAATTAAAATTTGCGACAGTAGAAAATTATTTTTTGAATAATTTACTATAGAAAAGGCAATCCCTGGCGTAATTAAAATTTGCAACAGTAGAAAATTATTTTTTGAATAATTTACTATAGAAAAGGCAATCCCTGGCGTAATTAAAATTTGCGACAGTATAAAATTATTTTTTGAATAATTTACTATAGAAAAGGCAATTCCTGGCGAAATTAAAATTTGCGACAGTAGAAAATTATTTTTTGAATAATTTACTATAGAAAAGGCAATCCCTGGCGTAATTAAAATTTGCGACAGTAGAAAATTATTTTTTGAATAATTTACTATGAAAAAGGCAATCCCTGGCGAAATTAAAATTTGCGACAGTAGAAAATTATTTTTTGATTAATTTACTATAGAAAAGGGAATCCCTGGCGTAATTAAAATTTGCGACAGTATAAAATTATTTTTTGAATAATTTACTATAGAAAAGGCAATCCCTGGCGCAATTAAAATTTGCGACAGTAGAAAATTATTTTTTGAATAATTTACTATAGAAAAGGCAATCCCTGGCGTAATTAAAATTTGCGACAGTATAAACTTATTTTTTGAATAATTTACTATAGAAAAGGCAATCCCTGGCGTAATTAAAATTTGCGACAGTAAAAAATTATTTTTTGAATAATTTACTATAGAAAAGGCAATCCCTGGCGCACTTAAAATTTGCGACAGTAGAAAATTATTTTTTGAATAATTTACTATAGAAAAGGCAATCCCTGGCGTAATTAAAATTTGCGACTGTTGAAAATTATTTTTTGAATAATTTGCTATAGAAAAGGCAATCCCTGGCGTAATTAAAATTTGCGACAGTAAAAAATTATTTTTTGAATAATTTACTATAGAAAAGGCAATCCCTGGCGCAATTACAATTTGCGACAGTAGAAAATTATTTTTTGAATAAATTACTATAGAAAAGGCAATCCCTGGCGTAATTAAAATTTGCGACAGTAGAAAATTTTTTTTTGAATAATTTACTATAGAAAAGGCAATCCCTGGCGTAATTAAAATTAGCGACAGTAAAAAATTATTTTTTGAATAATTTACTATAGAAAAGGCAATCCCTGGCGTAATTAAAATTTGCGACAGTAGAAAATTATTTTTTGAATAATTTACTATAGAAAAGGCAATCCCTGGCGTAATTAAAATTTGCGACAGTAAAAAATTATTTTTTGAATAATTTACTATAGAAAAGGCAATCCTGGCGTAATTAAAATTTGCGACAGTAAAAAATTATTTTTTGAATAATTTACTATAGAACAGGCAATCCCTGGCGTAATTAAAATTTGCGACAGTATAAAATTATTTTTTGAATAATTTACTATAGAAAAGGCAATCCCTGGCGTAATTAAAATTTGCGACAGTAAAAAATTATTTTTTGAATAATTTAATATAGAACAGGCAATCCCTGGCGTAATTAAAATTTGCGACAGTATAAAATTATTTTTTGAATAATTTACTCTAGAAAAGGCAATCCCTGGCGTAATTAAAATTTGCGACAGTATAAAATTATTTTTTGAATAATTTACTATAGAAAAGGCAATCCCTGGCGCAATTAAAATTTGCAACAGTAGAAATTTATTTTTTGAATAATTTACTATAGAAAAGGCAATCCCTGCCGTAATTAAAATTTGCGACAGTAGAAAATTATTTTTTGAATAATTTACTATAGAAAAGGCAATCCCTGGCGTAATTAAAATTTGCGACAGTATAAAATTATTTTTGAATAATTTACTATAGAAAAGGCAATCCCTGGCGCAATTAAAATTTGCGAGAGAAAAAAATTATTTTTTGAATAATTTACTATAAAAAAGGCAATCCCTGGCGTAATTAAAATTTGCGACAGTATAAAATTATTTTTTGAATAATTTACTATAAAAAAAGCAATCCCTGGCGTAATTAAAATTTGCGACAGTAAAAAATTATTTTTTGAATAATTTACTATAGAAAACGCAGCCTCTGGCGCACTTAAAATTTGCGACAGTAGAAAATTATTTTTTGAATAATTTACTATAGAAAAGGCAATCCCTGGCGTAATTAAAATGTGCGACATTTGAAAATTATTTTTTGAATAATTTACTATAGAAAAGGCAATCCCTGGCGTAATTAAAATTTGCGACAGTAAAAAATTATTTTTTGAATAATTTACTATAGAAAAGGCAATCCCTGGCGCAATTACAATTTGCGACAGTAGAAAATTATTTTTTGAATAATTTACTATAGAAAAGGCAATCCCTGGCGTAATTAAAATTTGCGACAGTAGAAAATTATTTTTTGAATAATTTACTATAGAAAAGGCAATCCCTGGCGTAATTAAAATTTGCGACAGTAAAAAATTATTTTTTGAATAATTTACTATAGAAATGTCAATCCCTGGCGGATTTGAAATTTGCGACAGTAAAAAATTATTTTTTGAATAATTTATTATAGAAAAGGCAATCCCTGGCGGATTTGAAATTTGCGACAGTAGAAAATTATTTTTTGAATAATTTACTATAGAAAAGCCAATCCCTGGCGTAATTAAAATTTGCGACAGTTGAAAATTATTTTTTGAATAATTTACTATAGAAAAGGCAATCCCTGGCGTAATTAAAATTTGCGACAGTAGAAAATTATTTTTTGAATAATTTACTATAGAAAAGGCAATCCCTGGCGTAATTAAAATTTGCAACAGTAGAAAATTATTTTTTGAATAATTTACTATAGAAAAGGCAATCCCTGGCGTAATTAATATTTGCGACAGTATAAAATTATTTTTTGAATAATTTACTATAGAAAAGGCAATCCCTGGCCACTTAAAATTTGCGACAGTAAAAAATTATTTTTTGAATAATTTACTATAGAAAAGGCAATCCCTGGCGCAATTAAAATTTGCAACAGTAAAAAATTATTTTTTGCAAAATTTACTGTAGAAAAGGCAATCCCTAGCGGATTTGAAATTTGCGACAGTAAAAAATTATTTTTTGAATAATTTACTATAGAAAAGGCAATCCCTGGCGTAATTAAAATTTGCGACAGTTGAAAATTATTTTTTGAATAATTTACTATAGAAAAGTCAATCCCTGGCTGATTTGAAATTTGCGACAGAAAAAATTATTTTTTGAATAATTTACTATAGAAAAGGCAATCCCTGGCGGATTTGAAATTTGCGATAGTAGAAAATTATTTTTTGAATAATTTACTATAGAAAAGGCAATCCCTGGCGTAATTAAAATTTGCGACAGTTGAAAATTATTTTTTGAATAATTTCCAATAGAAAAGGCAATCCCTGGCGTAATTAAAATTTGCGACAGTAGAAAATTATTTTTTGAATAATTTACTATAGAAAAGGCAATCCCTGGCGTAATTAAAATTTGCAACAGTAGAAAATTATTTTTTGAATAATTTACTATAGAAAAGGCAATCCCTGGCGTAATTAAAATTAGCGACAGTATAAAATTATTTTTTGAATAATTTACTATAGAAAAGGCAATCCCTGGCGTAATTAAAATTTGCAACAGTAGAAAATTATTTTTTGAATAATTTACTATAGAAAAGGCAATCCCTGGCGTAATTAAAATTTGCGACAGTAGAAAATTATTTTTTGAATAATTTACTATAGAAAAGGCAATCCCTGGCGTAATTAAAATTTGCGACAGTAGAAAATTATTTTTTGAATAATTTACTATAGAAAAGGCAATCCCTGGCGTAATTAAAATTTGCGACAGTAGAAAATTATTTTTTGAATAATTTACTATAGAAAAGGCAATCCCTGGCGGATTTGAAATTTGCGACAGTAAAAAATTATTTTTTGAATAATTTACTATAGAAAAGGCAATCCCTGGCGCAATTAAAATTTGCGACAGTAGAAAATTATTTTTTGAATAATTTACTATAGACAAGGCAATCCCTGGCGTAATTAAAATTTGCGACAGTAGAAAATTATTTTTTGAATAATTTACTATAGAAAAGGCAATCCCTGGCGTAATTAAAATTTGCGACAGTATAAAATTATTTTTTGAATATTTTACTATAGAAAAGGCAATCCCTGGCGTATTTAAAATTTGCGACAGTAAAAAATTATTTTTTGAATAATTTACTATAGAAAAGGCAATCCCTGGCGTAATTAAAATTTGCGACAGTTGAAAATTATTTTTTGAATAATTTACTATAGAAAAGTCAATGCCTGGCGGATTTGAAATTTGCGACAGTAAAAAATTAATTTTTGAATAATTTACTATAGAAAAGGCAATCCCTGGCGGATTTGAAATTTGCGACAGTAGAAAATTATTTTTTGAATAATTTACTATAGAAAAGGCAATCCCTGGCGTAATTAAAATTTGCGACAGTTGAAAATTATTTTTTGAATAATTTACTATAGAAAAGGCAATCCCTGGCGTAATTAAAATTTGCGACAGTAGAAAATTATTTTTTGAATAATTTACTATAGAAAAGGCAATCCCTGGCGTAATTAAAATTTGCAACAGTAGAAAATTATTTTTTGAATAATTTACTATAGAAAAGGCAATCCCTGGCGTAATTAAAATTTGCGACAGTATAAAATTATTTTTTGAATAATTTACTATAGAAAAGGCAATCCCTGGCGAAATTAAAATTTGCGACAGTAGAAAATTATTTTTCGAATAATTTACTATAGAAAAGGCAATACCTGGCGTAATTAAAATTTGCGACAGTAGAAAATTATTTTTTGAATAATTTACTATAGAAAAGGCAATCACTGGCGGATTTGAAATTTGCGACAGTAAAAAATTATTTTTTGAATAATTTACTATAGAAAAGGCAATCCCTGGCGCAATTAAAATTTGCGACAGTAGAAAATTATTTTTTGAATAATTTACTATAGAAAAGGCGACCCCTGGCGTAATTAAAATTTGCGACAGTAGAAAATTATATTTTGAATAATTTACTATAGAAAAGGCAATCCCTGGCGTAATTAAAATTTGCGACAGTATAAAATTATTTTTTGAAT
Organism: Dioctria linearis; assembly: GCA_963930735.1. Taxonomy (NCBI): domain Eukaryota; kingdom Metazoa; phylum Arthropoda; class Insecta; order Diptera; family Asilidae; genus Dioctria; species Dioctria linearis. The sequence continues at coordinate 40,068 of CAWVNZ010002924.1, forward strand.
AATTTACTATAGAAAAGGCAATCCCTGGCGTAATTAAAATTTGCGACAGTATAAAATTATTTTTTGAATAATTTACTATAGAAAAGGCAATCCCTGGCGTAATTAAAATTTGCGACAGTAGAAAATTATTTTTTGAATAATTTACTATGAAAAAGGCAATCCCTGGCGTAATTAAAATTTGCGACAGTAGAAAATTATTTTTTGAATAATTTACTATAGAAAAGGGAATCCCTGGCGTAATTAAAATTTGCGACAGCATAAAATTATTTTTTGAATAATTTACTATAGAAAAGGCAATCCCTGGCGCAATTAAAATTAGCGACAGTAGAAAATTATTTTTTGAATAATTTACTATAGAAAAGGCAATCCCAGGCGTAATTAAAATTTGCGACAGTATAAAATTATTTTTTGAATAATTTACTATAGAAAAGGCAATCCCTGGCGTAATTAAAATTTGCGACAGTAAAAAATTATTTTTTGAATAATTTACTATAGAAAAGGCAATCCCTGGCGCACTTAAAATTTGCGACAGTAGAAAATTATTTTTTGAATAATTTACTATAGAAAAGGCAATCCCTGGCGTAATTAAAATTTGCGACTGTTGAAAATTATTTTTTGAATAATTTACTATAGAAAAGGCAATCCCTGGCGTAATTAAAATTTGCGACAGTAAAAAATTATTTTTTGAATAATTTACTATAGAAAAGGCAATCCCTGGCGCAATTACAATTTGCGACAGTAGAAAATTATTTTTTGAATAAATTACTATAGAAAAGGCAATCCCTGGCGTAATTAAAATTTGCGACAGTAGAAAATTATTTTTTGAATAATTTACTATAGAAAAGGCAACCCCTGGCGTAATTAAAATTAGCGACAGTAAAAAATTATTTTTTGATTAATTTACTATAGAAAAGGCAATCCATGGCGTAATTAAAATTTGCGACAGTAGAAAATTATTTTTTGAATAATTTACTATAGAAAAGGCAATCCCTGGCGTAATTAAAATTTGCGACAGTAAAAAATTATTTTTTGAATAATTTACTATAGAAAAGGCAATCCCTGGCGTAATTAAAATTTGCGACAGTAAAAAATTATTTTTTGAATAATTTACTATAGAACAGGCAATCCCTGGCGTAATTAAAATTTGCGACAGTATAAAATTATTTTTTGAATAATTTACTATAGAAAAGGCAATCCCTGGCGTAATTAAAATTTGCGACAGTATAAAATTATTTTTTGAATTATTTACTATAGAAAAGGCAATCCCTGGCGCAATTAAAATTTGCAACAGTAGAAATTTATTTTTTGAATAATTTACTATAGAAAAGGCAATCCCTGGCGTAATTAAAATTTGCGACAGTATAAAATTATTTTTTGAATAATTTACTATAGAAAAGGCAATCCCTGGCGCAATTAAAATTTGCGACAGTAGAAAATTATTTTTTGAATAATTTACTATAGAAAAGGCAATCCCTGGCGTAATTAAAATTTGCGACAGTATAAAATTATTTTTTGAATAATTTACTATAGAAAAGGCAATCCCTGTCGTAATTAAAATTTGCGACAGTAAAAAATTATTTTTTGAATAATTTACTATAGAAAAGGCAATCCCTGGCGCACTTAAAATTTGCGACAGTAGAAAATTATTTTTTGAATAATTTACTATAGAAAAGGCAATCCCTGGCGTAATTAAAATTTGCGACTGTTGAAAATTATTTTTTGAATAATTTACTATAGAAAAGGCAATCCCTGGCGTAATTAAAATTTGCGACAGTAAAAAATTATTTTTTGAATAATTTACTATAGAAAAGGCAATCCCTGGCGCAATTACAATTTGCGACAGTAGAAAATTATTTTTTGAATAAATTACTATAGAAAAGGCAATCCCTGGCGTAATTAAAACTTGCGACAGTAGAAAATTATTTTTTGAATAATTTACTATAGAAAAGGCAATCCCTGGCGTAATTAAAATTTGCGACAGTAAAAAATTATTTTTTGAATAATTTACTATAGAAAAGGCAATCCCTGGCGTAATTAAAATTTGTGACAGTAGAAAATTATTTTTTGAATAATTTACTATAGAAAAGGCAATCCCTGGCGTAATTAAAATTTGCGACAGTAAAAAATTATTTTTTGAATAATTTACTATAGAAAAGGCAATCCCTGGCGTAATTAAAATTTGCGACAGTAAAAAATTATTTTTTGAATAATTTACTATAGAACAGGCACTCCCTGGCGTAATTAAAATTTGCGACAGTATAAAATTATTTTTTGAATAATTTACTATAGAAAAGGCAATCCCTGGCGTAATTAAAATTTGCGACAGTATAAAATTATTTTTTGAATAATTTAATATAGAAAAGGCAATCCCTGGCGCAATTAAAATTTGCAACAGTAGAAATTTATTTTTTGAATAATTTACTAGAGAAAAGGCAATCCCTGCCGTAATTAAAATTTGCGACAGTAGAAAATTATTTTTTGAATAATTTACTATAGAAAAGGCAATCAATGGCGTAATTAAAATTTGCGACAGTATAAAATTATTTTTTGAATAATTTACTATAGAAAAGGCAATCCCTGGCGCAATTAAAATTTGCGACAGTAGAAAATTATTTTTTGAATAATTTACTATAGAAAAGGCAATCCCTGGCGTAATTAAAATTTGCGACAGTATAAAATTATTTTTTGAATAATTTACTATAAAAAAGGCAATCCCTGGCGTAATTAAAATTTGCGACAGTAAAAAATTATTTTTTGAATAATTTACTATAGAAAAGGCAACCCCTGGCGCACTTAAAATTTGCGACAGTAGAAAATTATTTTTTGAATAATTTACTATAGAAAAGGGAATCCCTGGCGTAATTAAAATTTGCGACATTTGAAAATTATTTTTTGAATAATTTACTATAGAAAAGGCAATCCCTGGCGTAATTAAAATTTGCGACAGTAAAAAATTATTTTTGAATAATTTACTATAGAAAAGGCAATCCCTGGCGCAATTACAATTTGCGACAGTAGAAATTTTTTTTTTGAATAATATACTATAGAAAAGGCAATCCCTGGCGTAATTAAAATTTGCGACAGTAGAAAATTATTTTTTGAATAATTTACTATAGAAAAGGCAATCCCTGGCGTAATTAAAATTTGCGACTGTAAAAAATTATTTTTTGAATAATTTACTATAGAAAAGGCAATCCCTGGCGTAATTAAAATTTGCGACAGTAGATAATTATTTTTTGAATAATTTACTATAGAAAAGGCAATCCCTGGCGTAATTAAAATTTGCGACAGTAAAAAATTATTTTTTGAATAATTTACTATAGAAAAGGCAACCCCTGGCGCACTTAAAATTTGCGACAGTAGAAAATTATTTTTTGAATAATTTACTATAGAAAAGGCAATCCCTGGCGCACTTAAAATTTGCGACAGTAGAAAATTATTTTTTGAATAATTTACTATAGAAAAGGCAATCCCTGGCGTAATTAAAATTTGCGACTGTTGAAAATTATTTTTTGAATAATTTACTATAGAAAAGGCAATCCCTGGCGTAATTAAAATTTGCGACAGTAAAAAATTATTTTTTGAATAATTTACTATAGAAAAGGCAATCCCTGGCGCAATTACAATTTGCGACAGTAGAAAATTATTTTTTGAATAAATTACTATAGAAAAGGCAATCCCTGGCGTAATTAAAATTTGCGACAGTAGAAAATTATTTTTTGAATAATTTACTATAGAAAAGGCAACCCCTGGCGTAATTAAAATTAGCGACAGTAAAAAATTATTTTTTGATTAATTTACTATAGAAAAGGCAATCCATGGCGTAATTAAAATTTGCGACAGTAGAAAATTATTTTTTGAATAATTTACTATAGAAAAGGCAATCCCTGGCGTAATTAAAATTTGCGACAGTAAAAAATTATTTTTTGAATAATTTACTATAGAAAAGGCAATCCCTGGCGTAATTAAAATTTGCGACAGTAAAAAATTATTTTTTGAATAATTTACTATAGAACAGGCAATCCCTGGCGTAATTAAAATTTGCGACAGTATAAAATTATTTTTTGAATAATTTACTATAGAAAAGGCAATCCCTGGCGTAATTAAAATTTGCGACAGTATAAAATTATTTTTTGAATTATTTACTATAGAAAAGGCAATCCCTGGCGCAATTAAAATTTGCAACAGTAGAAATTTATTTTTTGAATAATTTACTATAGAAAAGGCAATCCCTGGCGTAATTAAAATTTGCGACAGTATAAAATTATTTTTTGAATAATTTACTATAGAAAAGGCAATCCCTGGCGCAATTAAAATTTGCGACAGTAGAAAATTATTTTTTGAATAATTTACTATAGAAAAGGCAATCCCTGGCGTAATTAAAATTTGCGACAGTATAAAATTATTTTTTGAATAATTTACTATAGAAAAGGCAATCCCTGTCGTAATTAAAATTTGCGACAGTAAAAAATTATTTTTTGAATAATTTACTATAGAAAAGGCAATCCCTGGCGCACTTAAAATTTGCGACAGTAGAAAATTATTTTTTGAATAATTTACTATAGAAAAGGCAATCCCTGGCGTAATTAAAATTTGCGACTGTTGAAAATTATTTTTTGAATAATTTACTATAGAAAAGGCAATCCCTGGCGTAATTAAAATTTGCGACAGTAAAAAATTATTTTTTGAATAATTTACTATAGAAAAGGTAATCCCTGGCGCAATTACAATTTGCGACAGTAGAAAATTATTTTTTGAATAAATTACTATAGAAAAGGCAATCCCTGGCGTAATTAAAACTTGCGACAGTAGAAAATTATTTTTTGAATAATTTACTATAGAAAAGGCAATCCCTGGCGTAATTAAAATTTGCGACAGTAAAAAATTATTTTTTGAATAATTTACTATAGAAAAGGCAATCCCTGGCGTAATTAAAATTTGTGACAGTAGAAAATTATTTTTTGAATAATTTACTATAGAAAAGGCAATCCCTGGCGTAATTAAAATTTGCGACAGTAAAAAATTATTTTTTGAATAATTTACTATAGAAAAGGCAATCCCTGGCGTAATTAAAATTTGCGACAGTAAAAAATTATTTTTTGAATAATTTACTATAGAACAGGCACTCCCTGGCGTAATTAAAATTTGCGACAGTATAAAATTATTTTTTGAATAATTTACTATAGAAAAGGCAATCCCTGGCGTAATTAAAATTTGCGACAGTATAAAATTATTTTTTGAATAATTTAATATAGAAAAGGCAATCCCTGGCGCAATTAAAATTTGCAACAGTAGAAATTTATTTTTTGAATAATTTACTAGAGAAAAGGCAATCCCTGCCGTAATTAAAATTTGCGACAGTAGAAAATTATTTTTTGAATAATTTACTATAGAAAAGGCAATCAATGGCGTAATTAAAATTTGCGACAGTATAAAATTATTTTTTGAATAATTTACTATAGAAAAGGCAATCCCTGGCGCAATTAAAATTTGCGACAGTAGAAAATTATTTTTTGAATAATTTACTATAGAAAAGGCAATCCCTGGCGTAATTAAAATTTGCGACAGTATAAAATTATTTTTTGAATAATTTACTATAAAAAAGGCAATCCCTGGCGTAATTAAAATTTGCGACAGTAAAAAATTATTTTTTGAATAATTTACTATAGAAAAGGCAACCCCTGGCGCACTTAAAATTTGCGACAGTAGAAAATTATTTTTTGAATAATTTACTATAGAAAAGGGAATCCCTGGCGTAATTAAAATTTGCGACATTTGAAAATTATTTTTTGAATAATTTACTATAGAAAAGGCAATCCCTGGCGTAATTAAAATTTGCGACAGTAAAAAATTATTTTTGAATAATTTACTATAGAAAAGGCAATCCCTGGCGCAATTACAATTTGCGACAGTAGAAATTTTTTTTTTGAATAATATACTATAGAAAAGGCAATCCCTGGCGTAATTAAAATTTGCGACAGTAGAAAATTATTTTTTGAATAATTTACTATAGAAAAGGCAATCCCTGGCGTAATTAAAATTTGCGACTGTAAAAAATTATTTTTTGAATAATTTACTATAGAAAAGGCAATCCCTGGCGTAATTAAAATTTGCGACAGTAGATAATTATTTTTTGAATAATTTACTATAGAAAAGGCAATCCCTGGCGTAATTAAAATTTGCGACAGTAAAAAATTATTTTTTGAATAATTTACTATAGAAAAGGCAACCCCTGGCGCACTTAAAATTTGCGACAGTAGAAAATTATTTTTTGAATAATTTACTATAGAAAAGGCAATCCCTGGCGCACTTAAAATTTGCGACAGTAGAAAATTATTTTTTGAATAATTTACTATAGAAAAGGCAATCCCTGGCGTAATTAAAATTTGCGACTGTTGAAAATTATTTTTTGAATAATTTACTATAGAAAAGGCAATCCCTGGCGTAATTAAAATTTGCGACAGTAAAAAATTATTTTTTGAATAATTTACTATAGAAAAGGCAATCCCTGGCGCAATTACAATTTGCGACAGTAGAAAATTATTTTTTGAATAAATTACTATAGAAAAGGCAATCCCTGGCGTAATTAAAATTTGCGACAGTAGAAAATTATTTTTTGAATAATTTACTATAGAAAAGGCAATCCCTGGCGTAATTAAAATTAGCGACAGTAAAAAATTATTTTTTGATTAATTTACTATAGAAAAGGCAATCCATGGCGTAATTAAAATTTGCGACAGTAGAAAATTATTTTTTGAATAATTTACTATAGAAAAGGCAATCCCTGGCGTAATTAAAATTTGCGACAGTAAAAAATTATTTTTTGAATAATTTACTATAGAAAAGGCAATCCCTGGCGTAATTAAAATTTGCGACAGTAAAAAATTATTTTTTGAATAATTTACTATAGAACAGGCAATCCCTGGCGTAATTAAAATTTGCGACAGTATAAAATTATTTTTTGAATAATTTACTATAGAAAAGGCAATCCCTGGCGTAATTAAAATTTGCGACAGTATAAAATTATTTTTTGAATTATTTACTATAGAAAAGGCAATCCCTGGCGCAATTAAAATTTGCAACAGTAGAAATTTATTTTTTGAATAATTTACTATAGAAAAGGCAATCCCTGGCGTAATTAAAATTTGCGACAGTATAAAATTATTTTTTGAATAATTTACTATAGAAAAGGCAATCCCTGGCGCAATTAAAATTTGCGACAGTAGAAAATTATTTTTTGAATAATTTACTATAGAAAAGGCAATCCCTGGCGTAATTAAAATTTGCGACAGTAAAAAATTATTTTTTGAATAATTTACTATAGAAAAGGCAACCCCTGGCGCACTTAAAATTTGCGACAGTAGAAAATTATTTTTTGAATAATTTACTATAGAAAAGGCAATCCCTGGCGCACTTAAAATTTGCGACAGTAGAAAATTATTTTTTGAATAATTTACTATAGAAAAGGCAATCCCTGGCGTAATTAAAATTTGCGACTGTTGAAAATTATTTTTTGAATAATTTACTATAGAAAAGGCAATCCCTGGCGTAATTAAAATTTGCGACAGTAAAAAATTATTTTTTGAATAATTTACTATAGAAAAGGCAATCCCTGGCGCAATTACAATTTGCGACAGTAGAAAATTATTTTTTGAATAAATTACTATAGAAAAGGCAATCCCTGGCGTAATTAAAATTTGCGACAGTAGAAAATTATTTTTTGAATAATTTACTATAGAAAAGGCAATCCCTGGCGTAATTAAAATTAGCGACAGTAAAAAATTATTTTTTGATTAATTTACTATAGAAAAGGCAATCCATGGCGTAATTAAAATTTGCGACAGTAGAAAATTATTTTTTGAATAATTTACTATAGAAAAGGCAATCCCTGGCGTAATTAAAATTTGCGACAGTAAAAAATTATTTTTTGAATAATTTACTATAGAAAAGGCAATCCCTGGCGTAATTAAAATTTGCGACAGTAAAAAATTATTTTTTGAATAATTTACTATAGAACAGGCAATCCCTGGCGTAATTAAAATTTGCGACAGTATAAAATTATTTTTTGAATAATTTACTATAGAAAAGGCAATCCCTGGCGTAATTAAAATTTGCGACAGTATAAAATTATTTTTTGAATTATTTACTATAGAAAAGGCAATCCCTGGCGCAATTAAAATTTGCAACAGTAGAAATTTATTTTTTGAATAATTTACTATAGAAAAGGCAATCCCTGGCGTAATTAAAATTTGCGACAGTATAAAATTATTTTTTGAATAATTTACTATAGAAAAGGCAATCCCTGGCGCAATTAAAATTTGCGACAGTAGAAAATTATTTTTTGAATAATTTACTATAGAAAAGGCAATCCCTGGCGTAATTAAAATTTGCGACAGTATAAAATTATTTTTTGAATAATTTACTATAGAAAAGGCAATCCCTGTCGTAATTAAAATTTGCGACAGTAAAAAATTATTTTTTGAATAATTTACTATAGAAAAGGCAATCCCTGGCGCACTTAAAATTTGCGACAGTAGAAAATTATTTTTTGAATAATTTACTATAGAAAAGGCAATCCCTGGCGTAATTAAAATTTGCGACTGTTGAAAATTATTTTTTGAATAATTTACTATAGAAAAGGCAATCCCTGGCGTAATAAAAATTTGCGACAGTAAAAAATTATTTTTTGAATAATTTACTATAGAAAAGGCAATCCCTGGCGCAATTACAATTTGCGACAGTAGAAAATTATTTTTTGAATAAATTACTATAGAAAAGGCAATCCCTGGCGTAATTAAAACTTGCGACAGTAGAAAATTATTTTTTGAATAATTTACTATAGAAAAGGCAATCCCTGGCGTAATTAAAATTTGTGACAGTAGAAAATTATTTTTTGAATAATTTACTATAGAAAAGGCAATCCCTGGCGTAATTAAAATTTGCGACAGTATAAAATTATTTTTTGAATAATTTAATATAGAAAAGGCAATCCCTGGCGCAATTAAAATTTGCAACAGTAGAAATTTATTATTTGAATAATTTACTAGAGAAAAGGCAATCCCTGCCGTAATTAAAATTTGCGACAGTAGAAAATTATTTTTTGAATAATTTACTATAGAAAAGGCAATCAATGGCGTAATTAAAATTTGCGACAGTATAAAATTATTTTTTGAATAATTTACTATAGAAAAGGCAATCCCTGGCGCAATTAAAATTTGCGACAGTAGAAAATTATTTTTTGAATAATTTACTATAGAAAAGGCAATCCCTGGCGTAATTAAAATTTGCGACAGTATAAAATTATTTTTTGAATAATTTACTATAAAAAAGGCAATCCCTGGCGTAATTAAAATTTGCGACAGTAAAAAATTATTTTTTGAATAATTTACTATAGAAAAGGCAACCCCTGGCGCACTTAAAATTTGCGACAGTAGAAAATTATTTTTTGAATAATTTACTATAGAAAAGGGAATCCCTGGCGTAATTAAAATTTGCGACATTTGAAAATTATTTTTTGAATAATTTACTATAGAAAAGGCAATCCCTGGCGTAATTAAAATTTGCGACAGTAAAAAATTATTTTTGAATAATTTACTATAGAAAAGGCAATCCCTGGCGCAATTACAATTTGCGACAGTAGAAATTTTTTTTTTGAATAATGTACTATAGAAAAGGCAATCCCTGGCGTAATTAAAATTTGCGACAGTAGAAAATTATTTTTTGAATAATTTACTATAGAAAAGGCAATCCCTGGCGTAATTAAAATTTGCGACTGTAAAAAATTATTTTTTGAATAATTTACTATAGAAAAGGCAATCCCTGGCGTAATTAAAATTTGCGACAGTAGATAATTATTTTTTGAATAATTTACTATAGAAAAGGCAATCCCTGGCGTAATTAAAATTTGCGACAGTAAAAAATTATTTTTTGAATAATTTACTATAGAAAAGGCAATCCCTGGCGTAATTAAAATTTGCGACAGTAAAAAATTATTTTTTGAATAATTTACTATAGAACAGGCAATTCCTGGCGTAATTAAAATTTGCGACAGTATAAAATTATTTTTTGAATAATTTACTATAGAAAATGCAATCCCTGGCGTAATTAAAATTTGCGACAGTATAAAATTATTTTTTGAATAATTTACTATAGAAAAGGCAATCCCTGGCGTAATTAAAATTTGCGACAGTAGAAAATTATTTTTTGAATAATTTACTATAGAAAAGGCAATCCCTGGCGTATTTAAAATTTGCGACAGTTGAAAATTATTTTTTGAATAATTTACTATAGAAAAGGCAATCCCTGGCGTATTTAAAATTTGCGACAGTAAGAAATTAATTTTTGAATAATTTACTATAGAAAAGGCAATCCCTGGCGCACTTAAAATTTGTGACAGTATAAAATTATTTTTTGAATAATTTACTATAGAAAAGGCAATCCCTGGCGTAATTAAAATTTGCGACAGTAAAAAATTATTTTTTGAATAATTTACTATAGAAAAGGCAATCCCTGGCGTAATTAAAATTTGCGACAGTAGAAAATTATTTTTTGAATAATTTACTATAGAAAAGGCAATCCCTGGCGTAATTAAAATTTGCGACAGTTGAAAATTATTTTTTGAATAATTTACTATAGAAAAGGCAATCCCTGGCGTAATTAAAATTTGCGACAGTAAAAAATTATTTTTTGAATAACTTACTATAGAAAAGGCAATCCCTGGCGCAATTACAATTTGCGACAGTAGAAAATTAATTTTTGAATAATTTACTATAGAAAAGGCAATCCCAGGCGTAATTAAAATTTGCGACAGTTGAAAATTATTTTTTGAATAATTTACTATAGAAAAGGCAATCCCTGGCGTAATTAAAATTTGCGACAGTAGAAAATTATTTTTTGAATAATTTACTATAGAAAAGGCAATCCCTGGCGGATTTGAAATTTGCGACAGTATAAAATTATTTTTTGAATAATGTACTATAGAAAAGGCAATCCCTGGCGTAATTAAAATTTGCGACAGTTGAAAATTATTTTTTGCAAAATTTACTGTAGAAAAGGCAATCCCTGGCGCAATTAAAACTTGCTATAGTAAAAAATTATTTTTTGCAAAATTTACTGTAGAAAAGGCAATCCCTGGCGCAATTAAAACTTGCGATAGTAAAAAATTATTTTTCGAATAATTTACTATAGAAAAGGCAATCCCTGGCGGATTTGAAATTTGCGACAGTATAAAAATTATTTTTTGAATAATTTACTATAGAAAAGGCAATCCCTGGCGTATTTAAATTTGCGACAGTAAGAAATTAATTTTTGAATAATTTACTATAGAAAAGGCAATCCCTGGCGCACTTAAAATTTGCGACAGTATAAAATTATTTTTTGAATAATTTACTATAGAAAAGGCAATCCCTGGCGTAATTAAAATTTGCGACAGTAAAAAATTATTTTTTGAATAATTTACTATAGAAAAGGCAATCCCTGGCGTAATTAAAATTTGCGACAGTAGAAAATTATTTTTTGAATAATTTACTATAGAAAAGGCAATCCCTGGCGTAATTAAAATTTGCGACAGTTGAAAATTATTTTTGAATAATTTACTATAGAAAAGGCAATCCCTGGCGTAATTAAAATTTGCGACAGTAAAAAATTATTTTTTGAATAACTTACTATAGAAAAGGCAATCCCTGGCGCAATTACAATTTGCGACAGTAGAAAATTATTTTTTGAATAATTTACTATAGAAAAGGCAATCCCTGGCGTAATTAAAACTTGCGACAGTTGAGAATTATTTTTTGAATAATTTACTATAGAAAAGGCAATCCCTGGCGTAATTAAAATTTGCGACAGTAAAAAATTATTTTTTGAATAATTTACTATAGAAAAGGCAATCCCTGGCGCAATTACAATTTGCTACAGTAGAAAATTATTTTTTGAATAATTTACTATAGAAAAGGCAATACCTGGCGTAATTAAAATTTGCGACAGTAGAAAATTATTTTTTGAATAATTTACTATAGAAAAGGCAATCCCTGGCGGATTTGAAATTTGCGACAGTATAAAATTATTTTTTGAATAATGTACTCTAGAAAAGGCAATCCCTGGCGTAATTAAAATTTGCGACAGTAGAAAATTATTTTTTGCAAAATTTACTGCAGAAAAGGCAATCCCTGGCGCAATTAAAACTTGCGATAGTAAAAAATTATTTTTTGCAAAATTTACTGTAGAAAAGGCAATCCCTGGCGCAATTAAAACTTGCGATAGTAAAAAATTATTTTTCGAATAATTTACTATAGAAAAGGCAATCCCTGGCGGATTTGAAATTTGCGACAGTATAAAATTATTTTTTGAATAATTTACTATAGAAAAGGCAATCCCTGGCGTAATTAAAATTTGCGACAGTAGAAAATTATTTTTTGAATAATTTACTATAGAAAAGGCAATCCCTGGCGTAATTAAAATTTGCGACAGTAGAAAATTATTTTTTGAATAATTTACTATAGAAAAGGCAATCCCTGGCGTATTTAAAATTTGCGACAGTTGAAAATTATTTTTTGAATAATTTGCTATAGAAAAGGCAATCCCTGGAGTATTTAAAATTTCCGACAGTAAGAAATTAATTTTTGAATAATTTACTATAGAAAAGGCAATCCCTGGCGTAATTAAAATTTGCGACAGTAGAAAATTATTTTTTGAATAATTTACTATAGAAAAGGCAATCCCTGGCGTAATTAAAATTTGCGACAGTAGAAAATTATTTTTTGAATAATTTACTATAGGAAAGGCAATCCCTGGCGCAATTAAAATTTGCGACAGTATAAAATTATTTTTTGAATAATTTACTGTAGAAAAGGCAATCCCTGGCGTAATTAAAATTTGCGACAGTATAAAATTATTTTTTGAATAATTTACTATAGAAAAGGCAATCCTTGGCGTAATTAAAATTTGCGACAGTAGAAAATTATTTTTTGAATAATTTACTATAGAAAAGGCAATCCCTGGCGTAATTAAAATTTGCGACAGTAGAAAATTATTTTTTGAATAATTTACTATAGAAAAGGCAATCCCTGGCGTAATTAAAATTTGCGACAGTTGAAAATTATTTTTTGAATAATTTACTATAGAACAGGCAATCCCTGGCGTAATTAAAATTTGCGACAGTAAAAAATTATTTTTTGAAAAATTTACTATAGAAAAGGCAATCCCTGGCGTAATTAAAATTTGCGACAGTAGTAAATTATTTTTTGAATAATTTACTGTAGAAAAGGCAATCCCTGGCGCAATTAAAATTTGCGACAGTAGAAAATTATTTTTTGAATAATTTACTATAGAAAAGGCAATCCCTGGCGCAATTAAAATTTGCGACAGTAGAAAATTATTTTTTGAATAATTTACTATAGAAAAGGCAATCCCTGACGTAATTAAAATTTGCGACAGTAGAAAATTATTTTTTGAATAATTTACTATAGAAAAGGCAATCCCTGGCGTATTTAAAATTTGCGACAGTTGAAAATTATTTTTTGAATAATTTACTATAGAAAAGGCAATCCCTGGCGTAATTAAAATTTGCGACAGTATAAAATTATTTTTTGAATAATTTACTATAGAAAAGGCAATTCCTGGCGTAATTAAAATTTGCGACAGTTGAAAATTATTTTTTGAATAATTTACTATAGAAAAGGCAATCCCTGGCGTAATTAAAATTTGCGACAGTAGAAAATTATTTTTTGAATAATTTACTATAGAAAAGGCAATCCCTGGCGTATTTAAAATTTGCGACAGTTGAAAATTATTTTTTGAAAAATTTACTATAGAAAAGGCAATCCCTGGCGTAATTAAAATTTGCGACAGTTGAAAATTATTTTTTGAATAATTTACTATAGAAAAGGCAATCCCTGGCGCAATTAAAATTTGCGACAGTAGAAAATTATTTTTTGAATAATTTACTATAGAAAAGGCAATCCCTGGCGCAATTAAAATTTGCGACAGTAGAAAATTATTTTTTGAATAATTTACTATAGAAAAGGCAATCCCTAGCGTAATTAAAATTTGCGACAGTATAAAATTATTTTTTGAATAATTTACTATAGAAAAGGCAATCCCTGGCGTATTTAAAATTTGCGACAGTTGAAAATTATTTTTTGAATAATTTACTATAGAAAAGGCAATCCCTGGCGTAATTAAAATTTGCGACAGTAGAAAATTATTTTTTGAATAATTTACTATAGAAAAGGCAATTCCTGGCGTATTTAAAATTTGCGACAGTTGAAAATTATTTTTTGAAAAATTTACTATAGAAAAGGCAATCCCTGGCGTAATTAAAATTTGCGACAGTTGAAAATTATTTTTTGAATAATTTACTATAGAAAAGGCAATCCCTGGCGCAATTAAAATTTGCGACAGTAGAAAATTATTTTTTGAATAATTTACTATAGAAAAGGCAATCCCTGGCGCACTTAAAATTTGCGACAGTAGAAAATTATTTTTTGAATAATTTACTATAGAAAAGGCAATCCCTAGCGTAATTAAAATTTGCGACAGTAGAAAATTATTTTTTGAATAATTTACTATAGCAAAGGCAATCCCTGGCGTATTTAAAATTTGCGACATTTGAAAATTATTTTTTGAATAATTTACTATAGAAAAGGCAATCCCTGGCGTAATTAAAATTTGCGACAGTATAAAATTATTTTTTGAATAATTTACTATAGAAAAGGCAATCCCTGGGATATTTAAAATTTGCAACAGTAAAAAATTAATTTGTGAGCAATTTACTATAGAAAAGGCAATCCCTGGCGTACTTAAAATTTGCGACAGTAAAAAATTATTTTTTGAATAATTTACTATAGAAAAGGCAATCCCTGGCGTAATTAAAATTTGCGACAGTAAAAAATTATTTTTTGAAAAATTTACTATAGAAAAGGCAATCCCTGGCGTAATTAAAATTTGCGACATTTGAAAATTATTTTTTGAATAATTTACTATAGAAAAGCAACCCCTGGCGCAATTAAAATTTGAGACAGTAGAAAATAATTTTTTGAATAATTTACTATAGAAAAGGCAATCCCTGGCGCAATTAAAATTTGCGACAGTAGAAAATTATTTTTTGAATAATTTACTATAGAAAAGGCAATCCCTGGCGTAATTAAAATTTGCGACAGTAAAAAATTATTTTTTGAATAATTTACTATAGAAAAGGCAATCCCTGGCGTATTTAAAATTTGCGACAGTTGAAAATTATTTTTTGAATAATTTACTATAGAAAAGGTAATCCCTGGCGTAATTAAAATTTGCGACAGTATAAAATTATTTTTTGAATAATTTACTATAGAAAAGGCAATCCCTGGCGTATTTAAAATTTGCGACAGTAAAAATTTTTTTTTGCAAAATTTACTATAGAAAAGGCAATCCCTGGCGTAATTAAAATTTGCGACAGTATAAAATTATTTTTTGAATAATTTACTATAGAAAAGGCAATCCCTGGCGTAATTAAAATTTGCGACAGTAGAAAATTATTTTTTGAATAATTTACTATAGAAAAGGCAATCCCTGGCGTAATTAAAATTTGCGACAATTGAAAATTATTTTTTGAATAATTTACTATAGAAAAGGCAATCCCTGGCGGATTTGAAATTAGCGACAGTAAAAAATTATTTTTTGAATAATTTACTATAGAAAAGGCAATCCCTGGCGCAATTAAAATTTGCGACAGTTGAAAATTATTTTTTAAATAATTTACTATAGAAAAGGCAATCCCTGGCGTAATTAAAATTTGCGACAGTAAAAAATTATTTTTTGAATAATTTACTATAGAAAAGGCAATCCCTGGCGTAATTAAAATTTGCGACAGTAAAAAATTATTTTTTGAATAATTTACTATAGAAAAAGCAATCCCTGGCGGATTTGAAATTTGCGACAGTAGAAAATTATTTTTTGAATAATTTACTATAGAAAAGGCAATCCCTGGCGTAATTAAAATTTGCGACAGTAGAAAATTATTTTTTGAATAATTTACTATAGAAAAGGCAATCCCTGGCGTAATTAAAATTTGCGACAGTAGAAAATTATTTTTTGAATAATTTACTATAGAAAAGGCAATCCCTGGCGTATTTAAAATTTGCGACAGTTGAAAATTATTTTTTGAATAATTTACTATAGAAAAGGCAATCCCTGGCGTATTTAAAATTTGCGACAGTAAGAAATTAATTTTTGAATTATTTACTATAGAAAAGGCAATCCCTGGCGTAATTAAAATTTGCAACAGTAGAAAATTATTTTTTGAATAATTTACTATAGAAAAGGCAATCCCTGGCGTAATTAAAATTTGCGACAGTAGAAAATTATTTTTTGAATAATTTACTATAGAAAAGGCAATCCCTGGCGCAATTAAAATTTGCGACAGTATAAAATTATTTTTTGAATAATTTACTGTAGAAAAGGCAATCCCTGGCGTAATTAAAATTTGCGACAGTATAAAATTATTTTTTGAATAATTTACTATAGAAAAGGCAATCCCTGGCGTAATTAAAATTTGCGACAGTAGAAAATTATTTTTTGAATAATTTACTATAGAAAAGGCAATCCCTGGCGTAATTAAAATTTGCGACAGTAGAATATTATTTTTTGAATAATTTACTATAGAAAAGGCAATCCCTGGCGTAATTAAAATTTGCGACAGTTGAAAATTATTTTTTGAATAATTTACTATAGAAAACGCAATCCCTGGCGTAATTAAAATTTGCGACAGTAAAAAATTATTTTTTGAAAAATTTACTATAGAAAAGGCAATCCCTGGCGTAATTAAAATTTGCGACAGTTGAAAATTATTTTTTGAATAATTTACTATAGAAAAGGCAATCCCTGGCGCAATTAAAATTTGCGACAGTTGAAAATTATTTTTTGAATAATTTACTATAGAAAAGGCAATCCCTGGCGCAATTAAAATTTGCGACAGTAGAATATTATTTTTTGAATAATTTACTATAGAAAAGGCAATCCCCGACGTAATTAAAATTTGCGACAGTAGAAAATTATTTTTTGAATAATTTACTATAGAAAAGGCAATCCCTGGCGTATTTAAAATTTGCGACAGTTGAAAATTATTTTTTGAATAATTTACTATAGAAAAGGCAATCCCTGGCGTAATTAAAATTTGCGACAGTATAAAATTATTTTTTGAATAATTTACTATAGAAAAGGCAATCCCTGGCGTAATTAAAATTTGCGACAGTTGAAAATTATTTTTTGAATAATTTACTATAGAAAAGGCAATCCCTGGCGTAATTAAAATTTGCGACAGTAAAAAATTATTTTTTGAATAATTTACTATAGAAAAGGCAATCCCTGGCGTATTTAGAATTTGCGACAGTTGAAAATTATTTTTTGAAAAATTTACTATAGAAAAGGCAATCCCTGGAGTAATTAAAATTTGCGGCAGTTGAAAATTATTTTTTGAATAATTTACTATAGAAAAGGCAATCCCTGGCGCAATTAAAATTTGCGACAGTAGAAAATTATTTTTTGAATAATTTACTATAGAAAAGGCAATCCCTGGCGCAATTAAAATTTGCGACAGTAGAAAATTATTTTTTGAATAATTTACTATAGAAAAGGCAATCCCTAGCGTAATTAAAATTTGCGACAGTATAAAATTATTTTTTGAATAATTTACTATAGAAAAGGCAAACCCTGGCGTATTTAAAATTTGCGACAGTTGAAAATTATTTTTTGAATAATTTACTATAGAAAAGGCAATCCCTGGCGTAATTAAAATTTGCGACAGTAGAAAATTATTTTTTGAATAATTTACTATAGAAAAGGCAATCCCTGGCGTATTTAAAATTTGCGACAGTTGAAAATTATTTTTTGAAAAATTTACTATAGAAAAGGCAATCCCTGGCGTAATCAAAATTTGCGACAGTTGAAAATTATTTTTTGAATAATTTACTATAGAAAAGGCAATCCCTGGCGCAATTAAAATTTGCGACAGTAGAAAATTATTTTTTGAATAATTTACTATAGAAAAGGCAATCCCTGGCGCAATTAAAATTTGCGACAGTAGAAAATTATTTTTTGAATAATTTACTATAGAAAAGGCAATCCCTAGCGTAATTAAAATTTGCGACAGTAGAAAATTATTTTTTGAATAATTTACTATAGAAAAGGCAATCCCTGGCGTATTTAAAATTTACGACAGTTGAAAATTATTTTTTGAATAATTTACTATAGAAAAGGCAATCCCTGGCGTAATTAAAATTTGCGACAGTATAAAATTATTTTTTGAATAATTTACTATAGAAAAGGCAATCCCTGGGATATTTAAAATTTGCGACAGTAAAAAATTAATTTGTGAGAAATTTACTATAGAAAAGGCAATCCCTGGCGTATTTAAAATTTGCGACAGTAAAAAATTATTTTCTGAATAATTTACTATAGAAAAGGCAATCCCTGGCGTAATTAAAATTTGCGACAGTAAAAAATTATTTTTTGAAAAATTTACTATAGAAAAGGCAATCCCTGGCGTAATTAAAATTTGCGACAGTTGAAAATTATTTTTTGAATAATTTACTATAGAAAAGGCAACCCCTGGCGCAATTAAAATTTGCGACAGTAGAAAATAATCTTTTGAATAATTTACTATAGAATAGGCAATCCCTGGCGCAATTAAAATTTGCGACAGTAGAAAATTATTTTTTGTATAATTTACTATAGAAAAGGCAATCTCTGGCGTAATTAAAATTTGCGACAGTAAAAAATTATTTTTTGAATAATTTACTATAGAAAAGGCAATCCCTGGCGTATTTAAAATTTGCGACAGTTGAAAATTATTTTTTGAATGATTTACTATAGAAAAGGAAATCCCTGGCGTAATTAAAATTTGCGACAGTATAAAATTATTTTTTGAATAATTTACTATAGAAAAGGCAATACCTGGCGTATTTAAAATCTGCGATAGTAAAAAATTATTTTTTGCAAAATTTACTATAGAAAAGGCAATCCCTGGCGTAATTAAAATTTGCGACAGTACAAAATTATTTTTTGAATAATTTACTATAGAAAAGGCAATCCCTGGCGTAATTAAAATTTGCGACAGTAGAAAATTATTTTTTGAATAATTTACTATAGAAAAGGCAATCCCTGGCGTAATTAAAATTTGCGACAGTTGAAAATTATTTTTTGAATAATTTACTATAGAAAAGGCAATCCCTGGCGTATTTGAAATTTGCGACAGTAAAAAATTATTTTTTGAATAATTTACTATAGAAAAGGCAATCCCTGGCGCAATTAAAATTTGCGACAGTAGAAAATTATTTTTTGAATAATTTACTATAGAAAAGGCAATCCCTGGCGTAATTAAAATTTGCGACAGTAAAAAATTATTTTTTGAATAATTTACTATAGAAAAGGCAATCCCTGGCGTAATTAAAATTTGCGACAGTAAAAAAATATTTTTTGAATAATTTACTATAGAAAAGGCAATCCCTGGCGTAATTAAAATTTGCGACAGTAGAAAATTATTTTTTGAATAATTTACTATAGAAAAGGCAAACCGTGGCGTAATTAAAATTTGCGACAGTTGAAAATTATTTTTTGAATAATTTACTATAGAAAAGGCAATCCCTGGCGTAATTAAAATTTGCGACAGTAGAAAATTATTTTTTGAATATTTTACTATAGAAAAGGCAATCCCTGGCGTAATTAAAATTTGCTACAGTAGAAAATTATTTTTTGAATAATTTACTATAGAAAAGGCAGTCCCTGGCGTAATTAAAATTTGCGACAGTATAAAATTATTTTTTGAATAATTTACTATAGAAAAGGCAATCCCTGGCGCAATTAAAATTTGCAACAGTAGAAAATTATTTTTTGAATAATTTACTATAGAAAAGGCAATCCCTGGCGTAATTAAAATTTGCGACAGTAAAAAATTATTTTTTGAATAACTTACTATAGAAAAGGCAATCCCTGTCGCAATTACAATTTGCGACAGTAGAAAATTATTTTTTGAATAATTTACTATAGAAAAGGCAATCCCTGGCGTAATTAAAATTTGCGACAGTTGAAAATTATTTTTTGAATAATTTACTATAGAAAAGGCAATCCCTGGCGTAATTAAAATTTGCGACAGTAAAAAATTATTTTTTGAATAATTTACTATAGAAAAGGCAATCCCTGGCGCAATTACAATTTGCTACAGTAGAAAATTATTTTTTGAATAATTTACTATAGAAAAGGCAATCCCTGGCGTAATTAAAATTTGCGACAGTAGAAAATTATTTTTTGAATAATTTACTATAGAAAAGGCAATCCCTGGCGGATTTGAAATTTGCGACAGTATAAAATTATTTTTTGAATAATGTACTATAGAAAAGGCAATCCCTGGCGTAATTAAAATTTGCGACAGTAGAAAATTATTTTTTGCAAAATTTACTGCAGAAAAGGCAATCCCTGGCGCAATTAAAACTTGCGATAGTAAAAAATTATTTTTTGCAAAATTTACTGTAGAAAAGGCAATCCCTGGCGCAATTAAAACTTGCGATAGTAAAAAATTATTTTTCGAATAATTTACTATAGAAAAGGCAATCCCTGGCGGATTTGAAATTTGCGACAGTATAAAATTATTTTATGAATAATTTACTATAGAAAAGGCAATCCTGGCGTAATTAAAATTTGCGACAGTAGAAAATTATTTTTTGAATAATTTACTATAGAAAAGGCAATCCCTGGCGTAATTAAAATTTGCGACAGTAGAAAATTATTTTTTGAATAATTTACTATAGAAAAGGCAATCCCTGGCGTATTTAAAATTTGCGACAGTTGAAAATTATTTTTTGAATAATTTGCTATAGAAAAGGCAATCCCTGGCGTATTTAAAATTTGCGACAGTAAGAAATTAATTTTTGAATAATTTACTATAGAAAAGGCAATCCCTGGCGTAATTAAAATTTGCGACAGTAGAAAATTATTTTTTGAATAATTTACTATAGAAAAGGCAATCCCTGGCGTAATTAAAATTTGCGACTGTTGAAAATTATTTTTTGAATAATTTACTATAGAAAAGGCAATCCCTGGCGTAATTAAGATTTGCGACAGTAAAAAATTATTTTTGAATAATTTACTATAGAAAAGGCAATCCCTGGCGCAATTACAATTTGCGACAGTAGAAAATTATTTTTTGAATAAATTACTATAGAAAAGGCAATCCCTGGCGTAATTAAAATTTGCGACAGTAGAAAAATTATTTTTTGAATAATTTACTATAGAAAAGGCAATCCCTGGCGTAATTAAAATTAGCGACAGTAAAAAATTATTTTTTGATTAATTTACTATAGAAAAGGCAATCCATGGCGTAATTAAAATTTGCGACAGTAGAAAATTATTTTTTGAATAATTTACTATAGAAAAGGCAATCCCTGGCGTAATTAAAATTTGCGACAGTAAAAAATTATTTTTTGAATAATTTACTATAGAAAAGGCAATCCCTGGCGTAATTAAAATTTGCGACAGTAAAAAATTATTTTTTGAATAATTTACTATAGAACAGGCAATCCCTGGCGTAATTAAAATTTGCGACAGTATAAAATTATTTTTTGAATAATTTACTATAGAAAAGGCAATCCCTGGCGTAATTAAAATTTGCGACAGTATAAAATTATTTTTTGAATTATTTACTATAGAAAAGGCAATCCCTGGCGCAATTAAAATTTGCAACAGTAGAAATTTATTTTTTGAATAATTTACTATAGAAAAGGCAATCCCTGGCGTAATTAAAATTTGCGACAGTATAAAATTATTTTTTGAATAATTTACTATAGAAAAGGCAATCCCTGGCGCAATTAAAATTTGCGACAGTAGAAAATTATTTTTTGAATAATTTACTATAGAAAAGGCAATCCCTGGCGTAATTAAAATTTGCGACAGTATAAAATTATTTTTTGAATAATTTACTATAGAAAAGGCAATCCCTGTCGTAATTAAAATTTGCGACAGTAAAAAATTATTTTTTGAATAATTTACTATAGAAAAGGCAATCCCTGGCGCACTTAAAATTTGCGACAGTAGAAAATTATTTTTTGAATAATTTACTATAGAAAAGGCAATCCCTGGCGTAATTAAAATTTGCGACTGTTGAAAATTATTTTTTGAATAATTTACTATAGAAAAGGCAATCCCTGGCGTAATTAAAATTTGCGACAGTAAAAAATTATTTTTTGAATAATTTACTATAGAAAAGGCAATCCCTGGCGCAATTACAATTTGCGACAGTAGAAAATTATTTTTTGAATAAATTACTATAGAAAAGGCAATCCCTGGCGTAATTAAAACTTGCGACAGTAGAAAATTATTTTTTGAATAATTTACTATAGAAAAGGCAATCCCTGGCGTAATTAAAATTTGTGACAGTAGAAAATTATTTTTTGAATAATTTACTATAGAAAAGGCAATCCCTGGCGTAATTAAAATTTGCGACAGTAAAAAATTATTTTTTGAATAATTTACTATAGAAAAGGCAATCCCTGGCGTAATTAAAATTTGCGACAGTAAAAAATTATTTTTTGAATAATTTACTATAGAACAGGCACTCCCTGGCGTAATTAAAATTTGCGACAGTATAAAATTATTTTTTGAATAATTTACTATAGAAAAGGCAATCCCTGGCGTAATTAAAATTTGCGACAGTATAAAATTATTTTTTGAATAATTTAATATAGAAAAGGCAATCCCTGGCGCAATTAAATTTGCAACAGTAGAAATTTATTTTTTGAATAATTTACTAGAGAAAAGGCAATCCCTGCCGTAATTAAAATTTGCGACAGTAGAAAATTATTTTTTGAATAATTTACTATAGAAAAGGCAATCAATGGCGTAATTAAAATTTGCGACAGTATAAAATTATTTTTTGAATAATTTACTATAGAAAAGGCAATCCCTGGCGCAATTAAAATTTGCGACAGTAGAAAATTATTTTTTGAATAATTTACTATAGAAAAGGCAATCCCTGGCGTAATTAAAATTTGCGACAGTATAAAATTATTTTTTGAATAATTTACTATAAAAAAGGCAATCCCTGGCGTAATTAAAATTTGCGACAGTAAAAAATTATTTTTGAATAATTTACTATAGAAAAGGCAACCCCTGGCGCACTTAAAATTTGCGACAGTAGAAAATTATTTTTTGAATAATTTACTATAGAAAAGGGAATCCCTGGCGTAATTAAAATTTGCGACATTTGAAAATTATTTTTTGAATAATTTACTATAGAAAAGGCAATCCCTGGCGTAATTAAAATTTGCGACAGTAAAAAATTATTTTTGAATAATTTACTATAGAAAAGGCAATCCCTGGCGCAATTACAATTTGCGACAGTAGAAATTTTTTTTTTGAATAATGTACTATAGAAAAGGCAATCCCTGGCGTAATTAAAATTTGCGACAGTAGAAAATTATTTTTTGAATAATTTACTATAGAAAAGGCAATCCCTGGCGTAATTAAAATTTGCGACTGTAAAAAATTATTTTTTGAATAATTTACTATAGAAAAGGCAATCCCTGGCGTAATTAAAATTTGCGACAGTAGATAATTATTTTTTGAATAATTTACTATAGAAAAGGCAATCCCTGGCGTAATTAAAATTTGCGACAGTAAAAAATTATTTTTTGAATAATTTACTATAGAAAAGGCAATCCCTGGCGTAATTAAAATTTGCGACAGTAAAAAATTATTTTTTGAATAATTTACTATAGAACAGGCAATTCCTGGCGTAATTAAAATTTGCGACAGTATAAAATTATTTTTTGAATAATTTACTATAGAAAATGCAATCCCTGGCGTAATTAAAATTTGCGACAATATAAAATTATTTTTTGAATAATTTACTATAGAAAAGGCAATCCCTGGCGTAATTAAAATTTGCGACAGTAGAAAATTATTTTTTGAATAATTTACTATAGAAAAGGCAATCCCTGGCGTATTTAAAATTTGCGACAATTGAAAATTATTTTTTGAATAATTTACTATAGAAAAGGCAATCCCTGGCGTATTTAAAATTTGCGACAGTAAGAAATTAATTTTTGAATAATTTACTATAGAAAAGGCAATCCCTGGCGCACTTAAAATTTGTGACAGTATAAAATTATTTTTTGAATAATTTACTATAGAAAAGGCAATCCCTGGCGTAATTAAAATTTGCGACAGTAAAAAATTATTTTTTGAATAATTTACTATAGAAAAGGCAATCCCTGGCGTAATTAAAATTTGCGACAGTAGAAAATTATTTTTTGAATAATTTACTATAGAAAAGGCAATCCCTGGCGTAATTAAAATTTGCGACAGTTGAAAATTATTTTTTGAATAATTTACTATAGAAAAGGCAATCCCTGGCGTAATTAAAATTTGCGACAGTAAAAAATTATTTTTTGAATAACTTACTATAGAAAAGGCAATCCCTGGCGCAATTACAATTTGCGACAGTAGAAAATTAATTTTTGAATAATTTACTATAGAAAAGGCAATCCCAGGCGTAATTAAAATTTGCGACAGTTGAAAATTATTTTTTGAATAATTTACTATAGAAAAGGCAATCCCTGGCGTAATTAAAATTTGCGACAGTAGAAAATTATTTTTTGAATAATTTACTATAGAAAAGGCAATCCCTGGCGGATTTGAAATTTGCGACAGTATAAAATTATTTTTTGAATAATGTACTATAGAAAAGGCAATCCCTGGCGTAATTAAAATTTGCGACAGTTGAAAATTATTTTTTGCAAAATTTACTGTAGAAAAGGCAATCCCTGGCGCAATTAAAACTTGCTATAGTAAAAAATTATTTTTTGCAAAATTTACTGTAGAAAAGGCAATCCCTGGCGCAATTAAAACTTGCGATAGTAAAAAATTATTTTTCGAATAATTTACTATAGAAAAGGCAATCCCTGGCGGATTTGAAATTTGCGACAGTATAAAATTATTTTTTGAATAATTTACTATAGAAAAGGCAATCCCTGGCGTAATTAAAATTTGCGACAGTAGAAAATTATTTTTGAATAATTTACTATAGAAAAGGCAATCCATGGCGTATTTAAAATTTGCGACAGTTGAAAATTATTTTTTGAATAATTTACTATAGAAAAGGCAATCCCTGGCGTATTTAAAATTTGCGACAGTAAGAAATTAATTTTTGAATAATTTACTATAGAAAAGGCAATCCCTGGCGCACTTAAAATTTGCGACAGTATAAAATTATTTTTTGAATAATTTACTATAGAAAAGGCAATCCCTGGCGTAATTAAAATTTGCGACAGTAAAAAATTATTTTTTGAATAATTTACTATAGAAAAGGCAATCCCTGGCGTAATTAAAATTTGCGACAGTAGAAAATTATTTTTTGAATAATTTACTATAGAAAAGGCAATCCCTGGCGTAATTAAAATTTGCGACAGTTGAAAATTATTTTTTGAATAATTTACTATAGAAAAGGCAATCCCTGGCGTAATTAAAATTTGCGACAGTAAAAAATTATTTTTTGAATAACTTACTATAGAAAAGGCAATCCCTGGCGCAATTATAATTTGCGACAGTAGAAAATTATTTTTTGAATAATTTACTATAGAAAAGGCAATCCCTGGCGTAATTAAAACTTGCGACAGTTGAAAATTATTTTTTGAATAATTTACTATAGAAAAGGCAATCCCTGGCGTAATTAAAATTTGCGACAGTAAAAAATTATTTTTTGAATAATTTACTATAGAAAAGGCAATCCCTGGCGCAATTACAATTTGCTACAGTAGAAAATTATTTTTTGAATAATTTACTATAGAAAAGGCAATACCTGGCGTAATTAAAATTTGCGACAGTAGAAAATTATTTTTTGAATAATTTACTATAGAAAAGGCATTCCCTGGCGGATTTGAAATTTGCGACAGTATAAAATTATTTTTTGAATAATGTACTATAGAAAAGGCAATCCCTGGCGTAATTAAAATTTGCGACAGTAGAAAATTATTTTTTGCAAAATTTACTGCAGAAAAGGCAATCCCTGGCGCAATTAAAACTTGCGATAGTAAAAAATTATTTTTTGCAAAATTTACTGTAGAAAAGGCAATCCCTGGCGCAATTAAAACTTGCGATAGTAAAAAATTATTTTTCGAATAATTTACTATAGAAAAGGCAATCCCTGGCGGATTTGAAATTTGCGACAGTATAAAATTATTTTTTGAATAATTTACTATAGAAAAGGCAATCCCTGGCGTAATTAAAATTTGCGACAGTAGAAAATTATTTTTTGAATAATTTACTATAGAAAAGGCAATCCCTGGCGTAATTAAAATTTGCGACAGTAGAAAATTATTTTTTGAATAATTTACTATAGAAAAGGCAATCCCTGGCGTATTTAAAATTTGCGACAGTTGAAAATTATTTTTTGAATAATTTGCTATAGAAAAGGCAATCCCTGGAGTATTTAAAATTTGCGACAGTAAGAAATTAATTTTTGAATAATTTACTATAGAAAAGGCAATCCCTGGCGTAATTAAAATTTGCGACAGTAGAAAATTATTTTTTGAATAATTTACTATAGAAAAGGCAATCCCTGGCGTAATTAAAATTTGCGACAGTAGAAAATTATTTTTTGAATAATTTACTATAGAAAAGGCAATCCCTGGCGCAATTAAAATTTGCGACAGTATAAAATTATTTTTTGAATAATTTACTGTAGAAAAGGCAATCCCTGGCGTAATTAAAATTTGCGACAGTATAAAATTATTTTTTGAATAATTTACTATAGAAAAGGCAATCCTTGGCGTAATTAAAATTTGCGACAGTAGAAAATTATTTTTTGAATACATTTACTATAGAAAAGGCAATCCCTGGCGTAATTAAAATTTGCGACAGTAGAAAATTATTTTTTGAATAATTTACTATAGAAAAGGCAATCCCTGGCGTAATTAAAATTTGCGACAGTTGAAAATTATTTTTTGAATAATTTACTATAGAAAAGGCAATCCCTGGCGTAATTAAAATTTGCGACAGTAAAAAATTATTTTTTGAAAAATTTACTATAGAAAAGGCAATCCCTGGCGTAATTAAAATTTGCGACAGTAGTAAATTATTTTTTGAATAATTTACTGTAGAAAAGGCAATCCCTGGCGCAATTAAAATTTGCGACAGTAGAAAATTATTTTTTGAATAATTTACTATAGAAAAGGCAATCCCTGGCGCAATTAAAATTTGCGACAGTAGAAAATTATTTTTTGAATAATTTACTATAGAAAAGGCAATCCCTGACGTAATTAAAATTTGCGACAGTAGAAAATTATTTTTTGAATAATTTACTATAGAAAAGGCAATCCCTGGCGTACTTAAAATTTGCGACAGTTGAAAATTATTTTTTGAATAATTTACTATAGAAAAGGCAATCCCTGGCGTAATTAAAATTTGCGACAGTATAAAATTATTTTTTGAATAATTTACTATAGAAAAGGCAATTCCTGGCGTAATTAAAATTTGCGACAGTTGAAAATTATTTTTTGAATAATTTACTATAGAAAAGGCAATCCCTGGCGTAATTAAAATTTGCGACAGTAGAAAATTATTTTTTGAATAATTTACTATAGAAAAGGCAATCCCTGGCGTATTTAAAATTTGCGACAGTTGAAAATTATTTTTTGAAAAATTTACTATAGAAAAGGCAATCCCTGGCGTAATTAAAATTTGCGACAGTTGAAAATTATTTTTTGAATAATTTACTATAGAAAAGGCAATCCCTGGCGCAATTAAAATTTGCGACAGTAGAAAATTATTTTTTGAATAATTTACTATAGAAAAGGCAATCCCTGGCGCAATTAAAATTTGCGACAGTAGAAAATTATTTTTTGAATAATTTACTATAGAAAAGGCAATCCCTAGCGTAATTAAAATTTGCGACAGTATAAAATTATTTTTTGAATAATTTACTATAGAAAAGGCAATCCCTGGCGTATTTAAAATTTGCGACAGTTGAAAATTATTTTTTGAATAATTTACTATAGAAAAGGCAATCCCTGGCGTAATTAAAATTTGCGACAGTAGAAAATTATTTTTTGAATAATTTACTATAGAAAAGGCAATTCCTGGCGTATTTAAAATTTGCGACAGTTGAAAATTATTTTTTGAAAAATTTACTATAGAAAAGGCAATCCCTGGCGTAATTAAAATTTGCGACAGTTGAAAATTATTTTTTGAATAATTTACTATAGAAAAGGCAATCCCTGGCGCAATTAAAATTTGCGACAGTAGAAAATTATTTTTTGAATAATTTACTATAGAAAAGGCAATCCCTGGCGCACTTAAAATTTGCGACAGTAGAAAATTATTTTTTGAATAATTTACTATAGAAAAGGCAATCCCTAGCGTAATTAAAATTTGCGACAGTAGAAAATTATTTTTTGAATAATTTACTATAGCAAAGGCAATCCCTGGCGTATTTAAAATTTGCGACATTTGAAAATTATTTTTTGAATAATTTACTATAGAAAAGGCAATCCCTGGCGTAATTAAAATTTGCGACAGTATAAAATTATTTTTTGAATAATTTACTATAGAAAAGGCAATCCCTGGGATATTTAAAATTTGCGACAGTAAAAAATTAATTTGTGAGCAATTTACTATAGAAAAGGCAATCCCTGGCGTACTTAAAATTTGCGACAGTAAAAAATTATTTTTTGAATAATTTACTATAGAAAAGGCAATCCCTGGCGTAATTAAAATTTGCGACAGTAAAAAATTATTTTTTGAAAAATTTACTATAGAAAAGGCAATCCCTGGCGTAATTAAAATTTGCGACATTTGAAAATTATTTTTTGAATAATTTACTATAGAAAAGTAACCCCTGGCGCAATTAAAATTTGAGACAGTAGAAAATAATTTTTTGAATAATTTAGTATAGAAAAGGCAATCCCTGGCGCAATTAAAATTTGCGACAGTAGAAAATTATTTTTTTGAATAATTTACTATAGAAAAGGCAATCCCTGGCGTAATTAAAATTTGCGACAGTAAAAAATTATTTTTTGAATAATTTACTATAGAAAAGGCAATCCCTGGCGTATTTAAAATTTGCGACAGTTGAAAATTATTTTTTGAATAATTTACTATAGAAAAGGTAATCCCTGGCGTAATTAAAATTTGCGACAGTATAAAATTATTTTTTGAATAATTTACTATAGAAAAGGCAATCCCTGGCGTATTTAAAATTTGCGACAGTAAAAAATTATTTTTTGCAAAATTTACTATAGAAAAGGCAATCCCTGGCGTAATTAAAATTTGCGACAGTATAAAATTATTTTTTGAATAATTTACTATAGAAAAGGCAATCCCTGGCGTAATTAAAATTTGCGACAGTAGAAAATTATTTTTTGAATAATTTACTATAGAAAAGGCAATCCCTGGCGTAATTAAAATTTGCGACAATTGAAAATTATTTTTTGAATAATTTACTATAGAAAAGGCAATCCCTGGCGGATTTGAAATTAGCGACAGTAAAAAATTATTTTTGAATAATTTACTATAGAAAAGGCAATCCCTGGCGCAATTAAAATTTGCGACAGTTGAAAATTATTTTTTAAATGATTTACTATAGAAAAGGCAATCCCTGGCGTAATTAAAATTTGCGACAGTAAAAAATTATTTTTTGAATAATTTACTATAGAAAAGGCAATCCCTGGCGTAATTAAAATTTGCGACAGTAAAAAATTATTTTTTGAATAATTTACTATAGAAAAAGCAATCCCTGGCGGATTTGAAATTTGCGACAGTAGAAAATTATTTTTTGAATAATTTACTATAGAAAAGGCAATCCCTGGCGTAATTAAAATTTGCGACAGTAGAAAATTATTTTTTGAATAATTTACTATAGAAAAGGCAATCCCTGGCGTAATTAAAATTTGCGACAGTAGAAAATTATTTTTTGAATAATTTACTATAGAAAAGGCAATCCCTGGCGTATTTAAAATTTGCGACAGTTGAAAATTATTTTTTGAATAATTTACTATAGAAAAGGCAATCCCTGGCGTATTTAAAATTTGCGACAGTAAGAAATTAATTTTTGAATAATTTACTATAGAAAAGGCAATCCCTGGCGTAATTAAAATTTGCAACAGTAGAAAATTATTTTTTGAATAATTTACTATAGAAAAGGCAATCCCTGGCGTAATTAAAATTTGCGACAGTAGAAAATTATTTTTTGAATAATTTACTATAGAAAAGGCAATCCCTGGCGCAATTAAAATTTGCGACAGTATAAAATTATTTTTTGAATAATTTACTGTAGAAAAGGCAATCCCTGGCGTAATTAAAATTTGCGACAGTATAAAATTATTTTTTGAATAATTTACTATAGAAAAGGCAATCCCTGGCGTAATTAAAATTTGCGACAGTAGAAAATTATTTTTTGAATAATTTACTATAGAAAAGGCAATCCCTGGCGTAATTAAAATTTGCGACAGTAGAAAATTATTTTTTGAATAATTTACTATAGAAAAGGCAATCCCTGGCGTAATTAAAATTTGCGACAGTTGAAAATTATTTTTTGAATAATTTACTATAGAAAACGCAATCCCTGGCGTAATTAAAATTTGCGACAGTAAAAAATTATTTTTTGAAAAATTTACTATAGAAAAGGCAATCCCTGGCGTAATTAAAATTTGCGACAGTTGAAAATTATTTTTTGAATAATTTACTATAGAAAAGGCAATCCCTGGCGCAATTAAAATTTGCGACAGTTGAAAATTATTTTTTGAATAATTTACTATAGAAAAGGCAATCCCTGGCGCAATTAAAATTTGCGACAGTAGAATATTATTTTTTGAATAATTTACTATAGAAAAGGCAATCCCCGACGTAATTAAAATTTGCGACAGTAGAAAATTATTTTTTGAATAATTTACTATAGAAAAGGCAATCCCTGGCGTATTTAAAATTTGCGACAGTTGAAAATTATTTTTTGAATAATTTGCTATAGAAAAGGCAATCCCTGGCGTATTTAAAATTTGCGACAGTAAGAAATTAATTTTTGAATAATTTACTATAGAAAAGGCAATCCCTGGCGTAATTAAAATTTGCGACAGTAGAAAATTATTTTTTGAATAATTTACTATAGAAAAGGCAATCCCTGGCGTAATTAAAATTTGCGACTGTTGAAAATTATTTTTTGAATAATTTACTATAGAAAAGGCAATCCCTGGCGTAATTAAAATTTGCGACAGTAAAAAATTATTTTTTGAATAATTTACTATAGAAAAGGCAATCCCTGGCGCAATTACAATTTGCGACAGTAGAAAATTATTTTTTGAATAAATTACTATAGAAAAGGCAATCCCTGGCGTAATTAAAATTTGCGACAGTAGAAAATTATTTTTTGAATAATTTACTATAGAAAAGGCAATCCCTGGCGTAATTAAAATTAGCGACAGTAAAAAATTATTTTTTGATTAATTTACTATAGAAAAGGCAATCCATGGCGTAATTAAAATTTGCGACAGTAGAAAATTATTTTTTGAATAATTTACTATAGAAAAGGCAATCCCTGGCGTAATTAAAATTTGCGACAGTAAAAAATTATTTTTTGAATAATTTACTATAGAAAAGGCAATCCCTGGCGTAATTAAAATTTGCGACAGTAAAAAATTATTTTTTGAATAATTTACTATAGAACAGGCAATCCCTGGCGTAATTAAAATTTGCGACAGTATAAAATTATTTTTTGAATAATTTACTATAGAAAAGGCAATCCCTGGCGTAATTAAAATTTGCGACAGTATAAAATTATTTTTTGAATTATTTACTATAGAAAAGGCAATCCCTGGCGCAATTAAAATTTGCAACAGTAGAAATTTATTTTTTGAATAATTTACTATAGAAAAGGCAATCCCTGGCGTAATTAAAATTTGCGACAGTATAAAATTATTTTTTGAATAATTTACTATAGAAAAGGCAATCCCTGGCGCAATTAAAATTTGCGACAGTAGAAAATTATTTTTTGAATAATTTACTATAGAAAAGGCAATCCCTGGCGTAATTAAAATTTGCGACAGTATAAAATTATTTTTTGAATAATTTACTATAGAAAAGGCAATCCCTGTCGTAATTAAAATTTGCGACAGTAAAAAATTATTTTTTGAATAATTTACTATAGAAAAGGCAATCCCTGGCGCACTTAAAATTTGCGACAGTAGAAAATTATTTTTTGAATAATTTACTATAGAAAAGGCAATCCCTGGCATAATTAAAATTTGCGACTGTTGAAAATTATTTTTTGAATAATTTACTATAGAAAAGGCAATCCCTGGCGTAATTAAAATTTGCTACAGTAAAAAATTATTTTTTGAATAATTTACTATAGAAAAGGCAATCCCTGGCGCAATTACAATTTGCGACAGTAGAAAATTATTTTTTGAATAAATTACTATAGAAAAGGCAATCCCTGGCGTAATTTAAAACTTG
>CAWVNZ010002925.1:0-90435 GCA_963930735.1 Dioctria linearis
AAAAGGCAATCCCTGGCGTAATTAAAATTTGCGACAGTAAAAAAATATTTTTTGAATAATTTACTATAGAAAAGGCAATCCCTGGCGTAATTAAAATTTGCGACAGTATAAAATTATTTTTTGAAAAATTTACTATATAAAAGGCAATCCCTGCGTAATTAAAATTTGCGACAGTAAAAAATTATTTTTTGAATAATTTACTATAGAAAAGGCAATCCCTGGCGGATTTGAAATTTGCGACAGTAGAAAATTATTTTTGAATAATTTACTATAGAAAAGGCAATCCCTGGCGTATTTAAAATTTGCGACAGTAAAAAATATTTTTTGCAAAATTTACTATAGAAAAGGCAATCCCTGGCGTATTTAAAATTTGCGACAGTATAAAATTAATATTTGAAAAATTTACTGTAGAAAAGGCAATCCCTGGCGCAATTAAAATTTGCGACAGTAGAAAATTATTTTTTGAAACATTTACTGTAGAAAAGGCAATCCCTGGGGGATTTGAAATTTGCGACAGTTGAAAATAATGTTTTTGCAAAATTTACTATAGAAAAGGCAATCCCTGGCGCAATTAAAATTTGCGACAGTAAAAAATTATTTTTTGAATTATTTACTATAGAAAAGGCAATCCCTGGCGTATTTAAAATTTGCGACAGTAAGAAATTAATTTGTGAGAAATTTACTATAGAAAAGGCAATCCCTGGGATATTTAAAATTTGCGACAGTAAAAAATTATTTTTTGAATAATTTACTATAGAAAAGGCAATCCATGGCGTATTTAAAATTTGAGACAGTAAAAAATTAATTTGTGAAAAATTTACCTGGCGAAATTGAATTTGCGAGAGTAAAAAATTATTTTTTGAATAATTTACCCTAGAAAAGGCAATCCCTGGCGTAATTAAATTTTGCGACAGTAGAAAATTATTTTTTGAATAATTTACTATAGAAAAGGCAATCCCTGGCGTATTTAAAATTTGCGACAGTAAAAAATTATTTTTTGCAAAATTTACTATAGAAAAGGCAATCCCTGGCGTATTTAAAATTTGCGACAGTATAAAATTAATATTTGAAAAATTTACTGTAGAAAAGGCAATCCCTGGCGCAATTAAAATTTGCGACAGTAGAAAATTATTTTTTGAAACATTTACTGTAGAAAAGGCAATCCCTGGCGGATTTGAAATTTGCGACAGTTGAAAATAATGTTTTTGCAAAATTTACTATAGAAAAGGCAATCCCTGGCGCAATTAAAATTTGCGACAGTAAAAAATTATTTTTTGAATAATTTACTATAGAAAAGGCAATCCCTGGCGCACTTAAAATTTGCGACAGTAGAAAATTATTTTTTGAATAATTTACTAAAAAAAGGCAATCCCTGGCGCAATTAAAATTTGCGACAGTAAAAAATTATTTTTTGAATAATTTACTATAGAAAAGGCAATCCCTGGCGTAATTAAAATTTGCGACAGTATAAAATTATTTTTTGAATAATTTACTATAGAAAAGGCAATCTCTGGCGCACTTAAAATTTGCGACAGTAAGAAATTATTTTTTTAATAATTTACTATAGAAAAGGCAATCCCTGGCGTAATTAAAAATTTGCGACAGTAGAAAATTACTTTTTGAATAATTTACTATAGAAAAGGCAATCCCTGGGATATTTAAAATTTGCGACAGTAGAAAATTATTTTTTGAATAATTTACTATAGAAAAGGCAATCCCTGGCGCAATTAAAATTTGCGACAGTAAAAAATTATTTTTTGAATAATTTACTATAGAAAAGGCAATCCCTGGCGTAATTAAAATTTGCGACAGTAGAAAATTTTTTTTTGAATAATTTACTAGAGAAAAGGCAATCCCTGGCGTATTTAAAATTTGCGACAGTAAAAAATTATTTTTTGAATAATTTACTATAGAAAAGGCAATCCCTGGCGTATTTAAAATTTGCGACAGTAAAAAATTATTTTTTAATAATTTACTATAGAAAAGGCAATCCCTGGCGTATTTAAAATTTGCGACAGTAAGAAATTAATTTGTAAGAAATTTACTATAGAAAAGGCAATCCCTGGCGCAATTAAAATTTGCGACAGTAGAAAATTATTTTTTGAATAATTTACTATAGAAAAGGCAATCCCTGGCGCAATTAAAATTTGCGACAGTAGAAAATTATTTTTTGAATAATTTACTATAGAAAAGGCAATCCCTGGCGTAATTAAAATTTGCGACAGTATAAAATTATTTTTTGAATAATTTACTATAGCAAAGGCAATCCCTGGCGTAATTAAAATTTGCGACAGTATAAAATTATTTTTTGAATATTTTACTATAGAAAAGGCAATCCCTGGCGTAATTAAAATTTGCGACAGTAGAAAATTATTTTTTGAATAATTTACTATAGAAAAGGCAATCCCTGGCGTAATTAAAATTTGCGACAGTAAAAAATTATTTTTTGATTAATTTACTATAGAAAAGGCAACCCCTGGAGCAATTAAAATTTGCGACAGTAAAAAATTAATTTGTGAGAAATTTACTATAGAAAAGGCAATCCTTGGGATATTTAAAATTTGCGACAGTATAAAATTAATTTTTGAAAAATTTACTATAGAAAAGGCAATCCCTGGCGTAATTAAAATTTGCGACAGTAGAAAATTATTTTTTGAATAATTTACTATAGAAAAGGCAATCCCTGGCGTAATTAAAATTTGCGACAGTAGAAAATTATTTTTTGAATAATTTACTATAGAAAAGGCAATCCCTGGCATAATTAAAATTTGCGACAGTATAAAATTATTTTTTGCAAAATTTACTGTAGAAAAGGCAATCCCTGGCGTTTTTAAAATTTGCGACAGTATAAAATTAATTTTTGAAAAATTTACTGTAGAAAAGGCAATCCCTGGCATAATTAAAATTTGCTACAGTAAAAAATTATTTTTTGCAAAATTTACTATAGAAAAGGCAATCCCTGGCGCAATTAAAATTTGCGACAGTAAAAAATTATTTTTTGAATAATTTACTATAGAAAAGGCAATCCCTGGCGTATTTAAAATTTGCGACAGTAAGAAATTAATTTGTGAGAAATTTACTATAGAAAAGGCAGTCCCTGGGATATTTAAAATTTGCGACAGTAAAAAATTATTTTTTGAATAATTTACTATAGAAAAGGCAATCCCTGGCGTATTTAAAATTTGCGACAGTAAAAAATTAATTTGTGAAAAATTTACCTGGCGAAATTGAAATTTGCGACAGTAAAAAATTATTTTTTGAATAATTTACAATAGAAAAGGCAATCCCTGGCGTAATTAAAATTTGTGACAGTAAAAAATTATTTTTTGAATAATTTACTATAGAAAAGGCAATCCCTGGCGTAATTAAAATTTGCGACAGTATAAAATTATTTTTTGAATAATTTACTATAGAAAAGGCAATCCCTGGCGCACTTAAAATTTGCGACAGTAAAAAATTATTTTTTGAATAATTTACTATAGAAAAGGCAATCCCTGGCGTAATTAAAATTTGCGACAGTAGAAAATTATTTTTTGAATAATTTACTACAGAAAAGGCAATCCCTGGCGCACTTAAAATTTGCGACAGTAAAAAATTATTTTGTGAGAAATTTACTATAGAAAAGGCAATCCCTGGGATATTTAAAATTTGCGACAGTAGAAAATTATTTTTTGAATAATTTACTATAGAAAAGGCAATCCCTGGCGTAAATAAAACTTGCAACAGTAAAAAATTATTTTTTGAATAATTTACTATAGAAAAGGCAATCCCTGGCGTATTTAAAATTTGCGACAGTAAAAAATTAATTTGTGAGAAATTTACTATAGAAAAGGCAATCCCTGGGATATTTAAAATTTGCGACAGTAGAAAATTATTTTTTGAATAATTTACTATATAAAAGGCAATCCCTGGCGCAATTAAAATTTGCGACAGTAAAAAATTATTTTTTGAATAATTTACTATAGAAAAGGCAATCCCTGGCGTAATTAAAATTTGCGACAGTAGAAAATTATTTTTTGAATAATTTACTACAGAAAAGGCAATCCCTGGCGCACTTAAAATTTGCGACAGTAAAAAATTATTTTGTGAGAAATTTACTATAGAAAAGGCAATCCCTGGGATATTTAAAATTTGCGACAGTAGAAAATTATTTTTTGAATAATTTACTATAGAAAAGGCAATCCCTGGCGTAATTAAAACTTGCAACAGTAAAAAATTATTTTTTGAATAATTTACTATAGAAAAGGCAATCCCTGGCGTATTTAAAATTTGCGACAGTAAAAAATTAATTTGTGAGAAATTTACTATAGAAAAGGCAATCCCTGGGATATTTAAAATTTGCGACAGTAGAAAATTATTTTTTGAATAATTTACTATATAAAAGGCAATCCCTGGCGCAATTAAAATTTGCGACAGTAAAAAATTATTTTTTGAATAATTTACTATAGAAAAGGCAATCCCTGGCGTAATTAAAATTTGCGACAGTAGAAAATTATTTTTTGAATAATTTACTATAGAAAAGGCAATCCCTGGCGTATTTAAAATTTGCGACAGTAAAAAATTATTTTTTGAATAATTTACTATAGAAAAGGCAATCCCTGGCGTATTTAAAATTTGCGACAGTAAAAAATTATTTTTTGAATAATTTACTATAGAAAAGGCAATCCCTGGCGTATTTAAAATTTGCGACAGTAAGAAATTAATTTGTGAGAAATTTACTATAGAAAAGGCAATCCCTGGCGCAATTAAAATTTGCGACAGTTGAAAATTATTTTTTGAATAATTTACTATAGAAAAGGCAATCCCTGGCGTAATTAAAATTTGCGACAGTATAAAATTATTTTTTGAATAATTTACTATAGAAAAGGCAATCCCTGGCGTAATTAAAATTTGCGACAGTATAAAATTATTTTTTTGAATAATTTACTGTAGAAAAGGCAATCCCTGGCGCAATTAAAATTTGCGACAGTAGAAAATTATTTTTTGAATAATTTACTATAGAAAAGGCAATCCCTGGCGCACTTAAAATTCGCGACAGTAAAAAATTATTTTTTGAATAATTTACTATAGAAAAGGCAATCCCTGGCGCAATTAAAATTTGCGACAGTAGAAAATTATTTTTTGAATAATTTACTATAGAAAAGGCAATCCCTGGCGTAATTAAAATTTACGACAGTATAAAATTATTTTTTGCAAAATTTACTGTAGAAAAGGCAATCCCTGGCGTATTTAAAATTTGCGACAGTATAAAATTAATATTTGAAAAATTTACTGTAGAAAAGGCAATCCCTGGCGTAATTAAAATTTGCGACAGTATAAAATTAATTTTTGAAAAATTTACTATAGAAAAGGCAATCCCTGGCGTAATTAAAATTTGCGACAGTAGAAAATTATTTTTTGAATAATTTACTATAGAAAAGGCAATCCCTGGCGTAATTAAAATTTGCGACAGTAGAAAATTATTTTTTGAATAATTTACTATAGAAAAGGCAATCCCTGGCGTAATTAAAATTTACGACAGTATAAAATTATTTTTTGCAAAATTTACTGTAGAAAAGGCAATCCCTGGCGTATTTAAAATTTGCGACAGTATAAAATTAATATTTGAAAAATTTACTGTAGAAAAGGCAATCCCTGGCGTAATTAAAATTTGCGACAGTAAAAAATTATTTTTTGAATAATTTACTATAGAAAAGGCAATCCCTGGCGTAATTAAAATTTGCGACAGTAAAAAATTATTTTTTGAATAATTTACTATAGAAAAGGCAATCCCTGGCGTAATTAAAATTTGCGACAGTATAAAATTATTTTTTGAAAAATTTACTGTAGAAAAGGCAATCCCTGGCGTAATTAAAATTTGCGACAGTAAAAAATTATTTTTTGAATAATTTACTATAGAAAAGGCAATCCCTGGCGTAATTAAAATTTGCGACAGTAAAAAATTATTTTTTGAATAATTTACTATAGAAAAGGCAATCCCTGGCGTAATTAAAATTTGGGACAGTAGAAAATTATTTTTTGAAACATTTACTGTAGAAAAGGCAATCCCTGGCGCAATTAAAATTTGCGACAGTAGAAAATTATTTTTTGAATAATTTACTGTAGAAAAGGCAATCCCTGTCGCAATTAAAATTTGCGACAGTAAAAAATTATTTTTTGAATTATTTACTATAGAAAAGGCAATCCCTGGCGTATTTAAAATTTGCGACAGTAAGAAATTAATTTGTGAGAAATTTACTATAGAAAAGGCAATCCCTGGGATATTTAAAATTTGCGACAGTAAAAAATTATTTTTTGAATAATTTACTATAGAAAAGGCAATCCCTGGCGTATTTAAAATTTGAGACAGTAAAAAATTAATTTGTGAAAAATTTACCTGGCGAAATTGAAATTTGCGAGAGTAAAAAATTATTTTTTGAATAATTTACTATAGAAAAGGCAATCCCTGGCGTAATTAAATTTTGCGACAGTTCAAAATTATTTTTTGAATAATTTACTATAGAAAAGGCAATCCCTGGCGCACTTAAAATTTGCGACAGTAGAAAATTATTTTTTGAATAATTTACTAAAAAAAGGCAATCCGTGGCGCAATTAAAATTTGCGACAGTAAAAAATTATTTTTTTGAATAATTTACTATAGAAAAGGCAATCCCTGGCGTAATTAAAATTTGTGACAGTATAAAATTATTTTTTGAATAATTTACTATAGAAAAGGCAATCTCTGGCGCACTTAAAATTTGCGACAGTAAGAAATTATTTTTTTAATAATTTACTATAGAAAAGGCAATCCCTGGCGTAATTAAAATTTGCGACAGTAGAAAATTATTTTTTGAATAATTTACTATAGAAAAGGCAATCCCTGGCGCACTTAAAATTTGCGACAGTAAAAAATTATTTTGTGAGAAATTTACTATAGAAAAGGCAATCCCTGGGATATTTAAAATTTGCGACAGTAGAAAATTATTTTTTGAATAATTTACTATAGAAAAGGCAATCCCTGGCGTATTTAAAATTTGCGACAGTAAAAAATTATTTTTTGAATAATTTACTATAGAAAAGGCAATCCCTGGCGTAATTAAAATTTGCGACAGTAGAAAATTATTTTTTGAATAATTTACTATAGAAAAGGCAATCCCTGGCGTAATTAAAATTTACGACAGTATAAAATTATTTTTTGCAAAATTTACTGTAGAAAAGGCAATCCCTGGCGTATTTAAAATTTGCGACAGTATAAAATTAATATTTGAAAAATTTACTGTAGAAAAGGCAATCCCTGGCGTAATTAAAATTTGCGACAGTAAAAAATTATTTTTTGAATAATTTACTATAGAAAAGGCAATCCCTGGCGTAATTAAAATTTGCGACAGTAAAAAATTATTTTTTGAATAATTTACTATAGAAAAGGCAATCCCTGGCGTAATTAAAATTTGCGACAGTATAAAATTATTTTTTGAAAAATTTACTATATAAAAGGCAATCCCTGGCGTAATTAAAATTTGCGACAGTAAAAAATTATTTTTTGAATAATTTACTATAGAAAAGGCAATCCCTGGCGGATTTGAAATTTGCGACAGTTGAAAATTATTTTTTGAATAATTTACTATAGAAAAGGCAATCCCTGGCGTATTTAAAATTTGCGACAGTAAAAAATTATTTTTTGCAAAATTTACTATAGAAAAGGCAATCCCTGGTGTATTTAAAATTTGCGACAGTATAAAATTAATTTTTGAAAAATTTACTGTAGAAAAGGCAATCCCTGGCGCAATTAAAAATTGGGACAGTAGAAAATTATTTTTTGAAACATTTACTGTAGAAAAGGCAATCCCTGGCGCAATTAAAATTTGCGACAGTAGAAAATTATTTTTTGAATAATTTACTGTAGAAAAGGCAATCCCTGTCGCAATTAAAATTTGCGACAGTAAAAAATTATTTTTTGAATTATTTACTATAGAAAAGGCAATCCCTGGCGTACTTAAAATTTGCGACAGTAAGAAATTAATTTGTGAGAAATTTACTATAGAAAAGGCAATCCCTGGGATATTTAAAATTTGCGACAGTAAAAAATTATTTTTTGAATAATTTACTATAGAAAAGGCAATCCCTGGCGTATTTAAAATTTGAGACAGTAAAAAATTAATTTGTGAAAAATTTACCTGGCGAAATTGAAATTTGCGAGAGTAAAAAATTATTTTTTGAATAATTTACTATAGAAAAGGCAATCCCTGGCGTAATTAAATTTTGCGACAGTTCAAAATTATTTTTTGAATAATTTACAATAGAAAAGGCAATCCCTGGCGCACTTAAAATTTGCGACAGTAGAAAATTATTTTTTGAATAATTTACTAAAAAAAGGCAATCCGTGGCGCAATTAAAATTTGCGACAGTAAAAAATTATTTTTTTGAATAATTTACTATAGAAAAGGCAATCCCTGGCGTAATTAAAATTTGTGACAGTATAAAATTATTATTTGAATAATTTACTATAGAAAAGGCAATCTCTGGCGCACTTAAAATTTGCGACAGTAAGAAATTATTTTTTTAATAATTTACTATAGAAAAGGCAATCCCTGGCGTAATTAAAATTTGCGACAGTAGAAAATTATTTTTTGAATAATTTACTATAGAAAAGGCAATCCCTGGCGCACTTAAAATTTGCGACAGTAAAAAATTATTTTGTGAGAAATTTACTATAGAAAAGGCAATCCCTGGGATATTTAAAATTTGCGACAGTAGAAAATTATTTTTTGAATAATTTACTATAGAAAAGGCAATCCCTGGCGTATTTAAAATTTGCGACAGTAAAAAATTATTTTTTGAATAATTTACTATAGAAAAGGCAATCCCTGGCGTATTTAAAATTTGCGACAGTAAAAATTAATTTGTGAGAAATTTACTATAGAAAAGGCAATCCCTGGGATATTTAAAATTTGCGACAGTAGAAAATAATTTTTTGAATAATTTACTATAGAAAAGGCAATCCCTGGCGCAATTAAAATTTGCGACAGTAGAAAATTATTTTTTGAATAATTTACTAGAGAAAAGGCAATCCCTGGCGTATTTAAAATTTGCGACAGTAAAAAATTATTTTTTGAATAATTTACTATAGAAAAGGCAATCCCTGGCGTATTTAAAATTTGCGACAGTAAAAAATTATTTTTTTGATAATTTACTATAGAAAAGGCAATCCCTGGCGTATTTAAAATTTGCGACAGTAAGAAATTAATTTGTAAGAAATTTACTATAGAAAAGGCAATCCCTGGCGCAATTAAAATTTGCGACAGTAGAAAATTATTTTTTGAATAATTTACTATAGAAAAGGCAATCCCTGGCGCAATTAAAATTTGCGACAGTAGAAAATTATTTTTTGAATAATTTACTATAGAAAAGGCAATCCCTGGCGTAATTAAAATTTGCGACAGTATAAAATTATTTTTTGAATAATTTACTATAGCAAAGGCAATCCCTGGCGTAATTAAAATTTGCGACAGTATAA
Organism: Dioctria linearis; assembly: GCA_963930735.1. Lineage (NCBI taxonomy): Eukaryota > Metazoa > Arthropoda > Insecta > Diptera > Asilidae > Dioctria > Dioctria linearis. The sequence continues at coordinate 9,494 of CAWVNZ010002925.1, forward strand.
AATTATTTTTTGAATATTTTACTATAGAAAAGGCAATCCCTGGCGTAATTAAAATTTGCGACAGTAGAAAACTATTTTTTGAATAATTTACTATAGAAAAGGCAATCCCTGGCGTAATTAAAATTTGCGACAGTAAAAAATTATTTTTTGATTAATTTACTATAGAAAAGGCAACCCCTGGCGCAATTAAAATTTGCGACAGTAAAAAATTAATTTGTGACAAATTTACTATAGAAAAGGCAATCCTTGGGATATTTAAAATTTGCGACAGTATAAAATTAATTTTTGAAAAATTTACTATAGAAAAGGCAATCCCTGGCGTAATTAAAATTTGCGACAGTAGAAAATTATTTTTTGAACAATTTACTATAGAAAAGGCAATCCCTGGCGTAATTAAAATTTGCGACAGTAGAAAATTATTTTTTGAATAATTTACTATAGAAAAGGCAATCCCTGGCGTAATTAAAATTTACGACAGTATAAAATTATTTTTTGCAAAATTTACTGTAGAAAAGGCAATCCCTGGCGTATTTAAAATTTGCGACAGTATAAAATTAATATTTGAAAAATTTACTGTAGAAAAGGCAATCCCTGGCGTAATTAAAATTTGCGACAGTAAAAAATTATTTTTTGAATAATTTACTATAGAAAAGGCAATCCCTGGCGTAATTAAAATTTGCGACAGTAAAAAATTATTTTTTGAATAATTTACTATAGAAAAGGCAATCCCTGGCGTAATTAAGATTTGCGACAGTATAAAATTATTTTTTGAATAATTTACTATAGAAAAGGCAATCCCTGGCGTAATTAAAATTTGCGACAGTAAAAAATTATTTTTTGAATAATTTACTATAGAAAAGGCAATCCCTGGCGGATTTGAAATTTGCGACAGTAGAAAATTATTTTTTGAATAATTTACTATAGAAAAGGCAATCCCTGGCGTATTTAAAATTTGCGACAGTAAAAAATTATTTTTTGCAAAATTTACTATAGAAAAGGCAATCCCTGGCGTATTTAAAATTTGCGACAGTATAAAATTAATTTTTGAAAAATTTACTGTAGAAAAGTCAATCCCTGGCGCAATTAAAAATTGGGACAGTAGAAAATTATTTTTTGAAACATTTACTGTAGAAAAGGCAATCCCTGGCGCAATTAAAATTTGCGACAGTAGGAAATTATTTTTTGAATAATTTACTGTAGAAAAGGCAATCCCTGGCGCAATTAAAATTTGCGACAGTAAAAAATTATTTTTTGAATTATTTACTATAGAAAAGGCAATCCCTGGCGTATTTAAAATTTGCGACAGTAAGAAATTAATTTGTGAGAAATTTACTATAGAAAAGGCAATCCCTGGGATATTTAAAATTTGCGACAGTAAAAAATTATTTTTTGAATAATTTACTATAGAAAAGGCAATCCCTGGAGTATTTAAAATTTGAGACAGTAAAAAATTAATTTGTGAAAAATTTACCTGGCGAAATTGAAATTTGCGAGAGTAAAAAATTATTTTTTGAATAATTTACTATAGAAAAGGCAATCCCTGGCGTAATTAAATTTTGCGACAGTTGAAAATTATCTTTTGAATAATTTACTATAGAAAAGGTAATCCCTGGCGCACTTAAAATTTGCGACAGTAGAAAATTATTTTTTGAATAATTTACTAAAAAAAGGCAATCCGTGGCGCAATTAAAATTTGCGACAGTAAAAAATTATTTTTTGAATAATTTACTATAGAAAAGGCAATCCCTGGCGTAAATAAAATTTGTGACAGTATAAAATTATTTTTTGAATAATTTACTATAGAAAAGGCAATCTCTGGCGCACTTAAAATTTGCGACAGTAAGAAATTATTTTTTGAATAATTTACTATAGAAAAGGCAATCCCTGGCGTATTTAAAATTTGCGACAGTAAGAAATTAATTTGTGAGAAATTTACTATAGAAAAGGCAATCCCTGGCGCAATTAAAATTTGCGACAGTTGAAAATTATTTTTTGAATAATTTACTATAGAAAAGGCAATCCCTGGCGTAATTAAAATTTGCGACAGTATAAAATTATTTTTTGAATAATTTACTATAGAAAAGGCAATCCCTGGCGTAATTAAAATTTGCGACAGTATAAAATTATTTTTTTGAATAATTTACTGTAGAAAAGGCAATCCCTGGCGCAATTAAAATTTGCGGCAGTAGAAAATTATTTTTTGAATAATTTACTATAGAAAAGGCAATCCCTGGCGCACTTAAAATTTGCGACAGTAAAAAATTATTTTTTGAATAATTTACTATAGAAAAGGCAATCCCTGGCGCAATTAAAATTTGCGACAGTAGAAAATTATTTTTTGAATAATTTACTATAGAAAAGGCAATCCCTGGCGTAATTAAAATTTACGACAGTATAAAATTATTTTTTGCAAAATTTACTGTAGAAAAGGCAATCCCTGGCGTATTTAAAATTTGCGACAGTATAAAATTAATATTTGAAAAATTTACTGTACAAAAGGCAATCCCTGGCGTAATTAAAATTTGCGACAGTATAAAATTAATTTTTGAAAAATTTACTATAGAAAAGGCAATCCCTGGCGTAATTAAAATTTGCGACAGTAGAAAATTATTTTTTGAATAATTTACTATAGAAAAGGCAATCCCTGGCGTAATTAAAATTTGCGACAGTAGAAAATTATTTTTTGAATAATTTACTATAGAAAAGGCAATCCCTGGCGTAATTAAAATTTACGACAGTATAAAATTATTTTTTGCAAAATTTACTGTAGAAAAGGCAATCCCTGGCGTATTTAAAATTTGCGACAGTATAAAATTAATATTTGAAAAATTTACTGTAGAAAAGGCAATCCCTGGCGTAATTAAAATTTGCGACAGTAAAAAATTATTTTTTGAATAATTTACTATAGAAAAGGCAATCGCTGGCGTAATTAAAATTTGCGACAGTAAAAAATTATTTTTTGAATAATTTACTATAGAAAAGGCAATCCCTGGCGTAATTAAAATTTGCGACAGTATAAAATTATTTTTTGAAAAATTTACTGTAGAAAAGGCAATCCCTGGCGTAATTAAAATTTGCGACAGTAAAAAATTATTTTTTGAATAATTTACTATAGAAAAGGCAATCCCTGGCGTAATTAAAATTTGCGACAGTAAAAAATTATTTTTTGAATAATTTACTATAGAAAAGGCAATCCCTGGCGTAATTAAAATTTGCGACAGTATAAAATTATTTTTTGAAAAATTTACTATATAAAAGGCAATCCCTGGCGTAATTAAAATTTGCGACAGTAAAAAATTATTTTTTGAATAATTTACTATAGAAAAGGCAATCCCTGGCGGATTTGAAATTTGCGACAGTTGAAAATTATTTTTTGAATAATTTACTATAGAAAAGGCAATCCCTGGCGTATTTAAAATTTGCGACAGTAAAAAATTATTTTTTGCAAAATTTACTATAGAAAAGGCAATCCCTGGTGTATTTAAAATTTGCGACAGTATAAAATTAATTTTTGAAAAATTTACTGTAGAAAAGGCAATCCCTGGCGCAATTAAAAATTGGGACAGTAGAAAATTATTTTTTGAAACATTTACTGTAGAAAAGGCAATCCCTGGCGCAATTAAAATTTGCGACAGTAGAAAATTATTTTTTGAATAATTTACTGTAGAAAAGGCAATCCCTGTCGCAATTAAAATTTGCGACAGTAAAAAATTATTTTTTGAATTATTTACTATAGAAAAGGCAATCCCTGGCGTATTTAAAATTTGCGACAGTAAGAAATTAATTTGTGAGAAATTTACTATAGAAAAGGCAATCCCTGGGATATTTAAAATTTGCGACAGTAAAAAATTATTTTTTGAATAATTTACTATAGAAAAGGCAATCCCTGGCGTATTTAAAATTTGAGACAGTAAAAAATTAATTTGTGAAAAATTTACCTGGCGAAATTGAAATTTGCGATAGTAAAAAATTATTTTTTGAATAATTTACTATAGAAAAGGCAATCCCTGGCGTAATTAAATTTTGCGACAGTTCAAAATTATTTTTTGAATAATTTACTATAGAAAAGGCAATCCCTGGCGCACTTAAAATTTGCGACAGTAGAAAATTATTTTTTGAATAATTTACTAAAAAAAGGCAATCCGTGGCGCAATTAAAATTTGCGACAGTAAAAAATTATTTTTTTGAATAATTTACTATAGAAAAGGCAATCCCTGGCGTAATTAAAATTTGTGACAGTATAAAATTATTTTTTGAATAATTTACTATAGAAAAGGCTATCTCTGGCGCACTTAAAATTTGCGACAGTAAGAAATTATTTTTTTAATAATTTACTATAGAAAAGGCAATCCCTGGCGTAATTAAAATTTGCGACAGTAGAAAATTATTTTTTGAATAATTTACTATAGAAAAGGCAATCCCTGGCGCACTTAAAATTTGCGACAGTAAAAAATTATTTTGTGAGAAATTTACTATAGAAAAGGCAATCCCTGGGATATTTAAAATTTGCGACAGTAGAAAATTATTTTTTGAATAATTTACTATAGAAAAGGCAATCCCTGGCGTATTTAAAATTTGCGACAGTAAAAAATTATTTTTTGAATAATTTACTATAGAAAAGGCAATCCCTGGCGTAATTAAAATTTGCGACAGTAGAAAATTATTTTTTGAATAATTTACTATAGAAAAGGCAATCCCTGGCGTAATTAAAATTTACGACAGTATAAAATTATTTTTTGCAAAATTTACTGTAGAAAAGGCAATCCCTGGCGTATTTAAAATTTGCGACAGTATAAAATTAATATTTGAAAAATTTACTGTAGAAAAGGCAATCCCTGGCGTAATTAAAATTTGCGACAGTAAAAAATTATTTTTTGAATAATTTACTATAGAAAAGGCAATCCCTGGCGTAATTAAAATTTGCGACAGTAAAAAATTATTTTTTGACTAATTTACTATAGAAAAGGCAATCCCTGGCGTAATTAAAATTTGCGACAGTATAAAATTATTTTTTGAAAAATTTACTATAGAAAAGGCAATCCCTGGCGTAATTAAAATTTGCGACAGTAAAAAATTATTTTTTGAATAATTTACTATAGAAAAGGCAATCCCTGGCGGATTTGAAATTTGCGACAGTTGAGATTTATTTTTTGAATAATTTACTATAGAAAAGGCAATCCCTGGCGTATTTAAAATTTGCGACAGTAAAAAATTATTTTTTGCAAAATTTACTATAGAAAAGGCAATCCCTGGTGTATTTAAAATTTGCGACAGTATAAAATTAATTTTTGAAAAATTTACTGTAGAAAAGGCAATCCCTGGCGCAATTAAAAATTGGGACAGTAGAAAATTATTTTTTGAAACATTTACTGTAGAAAAGGCAATCCCTGGCGCAATTAAAATTTGCGACAGTAGAAAATTATTTTTTGAATAATTTACTGTAGAAAAGGCAATCCCTGTCGCAATTAAAATTTGCGACAGTAAAAAATTATTTTTTGAATTATTTACTATAGAAAAGGCAATCCCTGGCGTATTTAAAATTTGCGACAGTAAGAAATTAATTTGTGAGAAATTTACTATAGAAAAGGCAATCCCTGGGATATTTAAAATTTGCGACAGTAAAAAATTATTTTTTGAATAATTTACTATAGAAAAGGCAATCCCTGGCGTATTTAAAATTTGAGACAGTAAAAAATTATTTTGTGAAAAATTTACCTGGCGAAATTGAAATTTGCGAGAGTAAAAAATAATTTTTTGAATAATTTACTATAGAAAAGGCAATCCCTGGCGTAATTAAATTTTGCGACAGTTCAAAATTATTTTTTGAATAATTTACTATAGAAAAGGCAATCCCTGGCGCACTTAAAATTTGCGACAGTAGAAAATTATTTTTTGAATAATTTACTAAAAAAAGGCAATCCGTGGCGCAATTAAAATTTGCGACAGTAAGAAATTATTTTTTTAATAATTTACTATAGAAAAGGCAATCCCTGGCGTAATTAAAATTTGCGACAGTAGAAAATTATTTTTTGAATAATTTACTATAGAAAAGGCAATCCCTGGCGCACTTAAAATTTGCGACAGTAAAAAATTATTTTGTGAGAAATTTACTATAGAAAAGGCAATCCCTGGTATATTTAAAATTTGCGACAGTAGAAAATTATTTTTTGAATAATTTACTATAGAAAAGGCAATCCCTGGCGTATTTAAAATTTGCGACAGTAAAAAATTATTTTTTGAATAATTTACTATAGAAAAGGCAATCCCTGGCGTATTTAAAATTTGCGACAGTAAAAATTAATTTGTGAGAAATTTACTATAGAAAAGGCAATCCCTGGTATATTTAAAATTTGCGACAGTAGAAAATAATTTTTTGAATAATTTACTATAGAAAAGGCAATCCCTGGCGCAATTAAAATTTGCGACAGTAGAAAATTATTTTTTGAATAATTTACTAGAGAAAAGGCAATCCCTGGCGTATTTAAAATTTGCGACAGTAAAAAATTATTTTTTGAATAATTTACTATAGAAAAGGCAATCCCTGGCGTATTTAAAATTTGCGACAGTAAAAAATTATTTTTTTGATAATTTACTATAGAAAAGGCAATCCCTGGCGTATTTAAAATTTGCGACAGTAAGAAATTAATTTGTAAGAAATTTACTATAGAAAAGGCAATCCCTGGCGCAATTAAAATTTGCGACAGTAGAAAATTATTTTTTGAATAATTTACTATAGAAAAGGCAATCCCTGGCGCAATTAAAATTTGCGACAGTAGAAAATTATTTTTTGAATAATTTACTATAGAAAAGGCAATCCCTGGCGTAATTAAAATTTGCGACAGTATAAAATTATTTTTTGAATAATTTACTATAGCAAAGGCAATCCCTGGCGTAATTAAAATTTGCGACAGTATAAAATTATTTTTTGAATATTTTACTATAGAAAAGGCAATCCCTGGCGTAATTAAAATTTGCGACAGTAGAAAATTATTTTTTGAATAATTTACTATAGAAAAGGCAATCCCTGGCGTAATTAAAATTTGCGACAGTAAAAAATTATTTTTTGATTAATTTACTATAGAAAAGGCAACCCCTGGCGCAATTAAAATTTGCGACAGTAAAAAATTAATTTGTGACAAATTTACTATAGAAAAGGCAATCCTTGGGATATTTAAAATTTGCGACAGTATAAAATTAATTTTTGAAAAATTTACTATAGAAAAGGCAATCCCTGGCGTAATTAAAATTTGCGACAGTAGAAAATTATTTTTTGAACAATTTACTATAGAAAAGGCAATCCCTGGCGTAATTAAAATTTGCGACAGTAGAAAATTATTTTTTGAATAATTTACTATAGAAAAGGCAATCCCTGGCGTAATTAAAATTTACGACAGTATAAAATTATTTTTTGCAAAATTTACTGTAGAAAAGGCAATCCCTGGCGTATTTAAAATTTGCGACAGTATAAAATTAATATTTGAAAAATTTACTGTAGAAAAGGCAATCCCTGGCGTAATTAAAATTTGCGACAGTAAAAAATTATTTTTTGAATAATTTACTATAGAAAAGGCAATCCCTGGCGTAATTAAAATTTGCGACAGTAAAAAATTATTTTTTGAATAATTTACTATAGAAAAGGCAATCCCTGGCGTAATTAAGATTTGCGACAGTATAAAATTATTTTTTGAATAATTTACTATAGAAAAGGCAATCCCTGGCGTAATTAAAATTTGCGACAGTAAAAAATTATTTTTTGAATAATTTACTATAGAAAAGGCAATCCCTGGCGGATTTGAAATTTGCGACAGTAGAAAATTATTTTTTGAATAATTTACTATAGAAAAGGCAATCCCTGGCGTATTTAAAATTTGCGACAGTAAAAAATTATTTTTTGCAAAATTTACTATAGAAAAGGCAATCCCTGGCGTATTTAAAATTTGCGACAGTATAAAATTAATTTTTGAAAAATTTACTGTAGAAAAGGCAATCCCTGGCGCAATTAAAAATTGGGACAGTAGAAAATTATTTTTTGAAACATTTACTGTAGAAAAGGCAATCCCTGGCGCAATTAAAATTTGCGACAGTAGAAAATTATTTTTTGAATAATTTACTGTAGAAAAGGCAATCCATGGCGCAATTAAAATTTGCGACAGTAAAAAATTATTTTTTGAATTATTTACTATAGAAAAGGCAATCCCTGGCGTATTTAAAATTTGCGACAGTAAGAAATTAATTTGTGAGAAATTTACTATAGAAAAGGCAATCCCTGGGATATTTAAAATTTGCGACAGTAAAAAATTATTTTTTGAATAATTTACTATAGAAAAGGCAATCCCTGGAGTATTTAAAATTTGAGACAGTAAAAAATTAATTTGTGAAAAATTTACCTGGCGAAATTGAAATTTGCGAGAGTAAAAAATTATTTTTTGAATAATTTACTATAGAAAAGGCAATCCCTGGCGTAATTAAATTTTGCGACAGTTGAAAATTATCTTTTGAATAATTTACTATAGAAAAGGCAATCCCTGGCGCACTTAAAATTTGCGACAGTAGAAAATTATTTTTTGAATAATTTACTAAAAAAAGGCAATCCGTGGCGCAATTAAAATTTGCGACAGTAAAAAATTATTTTTTGAATAATTTACTATAGAAAAGGCAATCCCTGGCGTAAATAAAATTTGTGACAGTATAAAATTATTTTTTGAATAATTTACTATAGAAAAGGCAATCTCTGGCGCACTTAAAATTTGCGACAGTAAGAAATTATTTTTTTAATAATTTACTATAGAAAAGGCAATCCCTGGCGTAATTAAAATTTGCGACAGTAGAAAATTATTTTTTGAATAATTTACTATAGAAAAGGCAATCCCTGGCGCACTTAAAATTTGCGACAGTAAAAAATTATTTTGTGAGAAATTTACTATAGAAAAGGCAATCCCTGGGATATTTAAAATTTGCGACAGTAGAAAATTATTTTTTGAATAATTTACTATAGAAAAGGCAATCCCTGGCGTAATTAAAATTTGCAACAGTAAAAAATTATTTTTTGAATAATTTACTATAGAAAAGGCAATCCCTGGCGTATTTAAAATTTGCGACAGTAAAAAATTAATTTGTGAGAAATTTACTATAGAAAAGGCAATCCCTGGGATATTTAAAATTTGCGACAGTAGAAAATTATTTTTTGAATAATTTACTATAGAAAAGGCAATCCCTGGCGCAATTAAAATTTGCGACAGTAAAAAATTATTTTTTGAATAATTTACTATAGAAAAGGCAATCCCCGGCGTAATTAAAATTTGCGACAGTAGAAAATTATTTTTTGAATAATTTACTATAGAAAAGGCAATCCCTGGCGTATTTAAAATTTGCGACAGTAAAAAATTATTTTTTGAATAATTTACTATAGAAAAGGCAATCCCTGGCGTATTTAAAATTTGCGACAGTAAAAAATTATTTTTTGAATAATTTACTATAGAAAAGGCAATCCCTGGCGTATTTAAAATTTGCGACAGTAAGAAATTAATTTGTGAGAAATTTACTATAGAAAAGGCAATCCCTGGCGCAATTAAAATTTGCGACAGTTGAAAATTATTTTTTGAATAATTTACTATAGAAAAGGCAATCCCTGGCGTAATTAAAATTTGCGACAGTATAAAATTATTTTTTGAATAATTTACTATAGAAAAGGCAATCCCTGGCGTAATTAAAATTTGCGACAGTATAAAATTATTTTTTTGAATAATTTACTGTAGAAAAGGCAATCCCTGGCGCAATTAAAATTTGCGACAGTAAGAAATTAATTTGTGAGAAATTTACTATAGAAAAGGCAGTCCCTGGGATATTTAAAATTTGCGACAGTAAAAAATTATTTTTTGAATAATTTACTATAGAAAAGGCAATCCGTGGCGTATTTAAAATTTGCGACAGTAAAAAATTAATTTGTGAAAAATTTACCTGGCGAAATTGAAATTTGCGAGAGTAAAAAATTATTTTTTGAATAATTTACAATAGAAAAGGCAATCCCTGGCGTAATTAAAATTTGCGACAGTTGAAAATTATTTTTTGAATAATTTACTATAGAAAAGGCAATCCCTGGCGCACTTAAAATTTGCGACAGTAGAAAATTATTTTTTGAATAATTTACTATAGAAAAGGCAATCCCTGGCGCAATTAAAATTTGCGACATTAAAAAATTATTTTTTGAATAATTTACTATAGAAAAGGCAATCCCTGGCGTAATTAAAATTTGCGACAGTATAAAATTATTTTTTGAATAATTTACTATAGAAAAGGCAATCCCTGGCGCACTTAAAATTTGCGACAGTAAAAAATTATTTTTTGAATAATTTACTATAGAAAAGGCAATCCCTGGCGTAATTAAAATTTGCGACAGTAGAAAATTATTTTTTGAATAATTTACTACAGAAAAGGCAATCCCTGGCGCACTTAAAATTTGCGACAGTAAAAAATTATTTTGTGAGAAATTTACTATAGAAAAGGCAATCCCTGGGATATTTAAAATTTGCGACAGTAGAAAATTATTTTTTGAATAATTTACTATAGAAAAGGCAATCCTTGGCGTAATTAAAATTTGCAACAGTAAAAAATTATTTTTTGAATAATTTACTATAGAAAAGGCAATCCCTGGCGTATTTAAAATTTGCGACAGTAAAAAATTAATTTGTGAGAAATTTACTATAGAAAAGGCAATCCCTGGGATATTTAAAATTTGCGACAGTAGAAAATTATTTTTTGAATAATTTACTATAGAAAAGGCAATACCTGGCGCAATTAAAATTTGCGACAGTAAAAAATTATTTTTTGAATAATTTACTATAGAAAAGGCAATCCCTGGCGTCATTAAAATTTGCGACAGTAGAAAATTATTTTTTGAATAATTTACTATAGAAAAGGCAATCCCTGGCGTATTTAAAATTTGCGACAGTAAAAAATTATTTTTTGAATAATTTACTATAGAAAAGGCAATCCCTGGCGTATTTAAAATTTGCGACAGTAAAAATTTATTTTTTGAATAATTTACTTTAGAAAAGGCAATACCTGGCGTATTTAAAATTTGCGACAGTAAGAAATTAATTTGTGAGAAATTTACTATAGAAAAGGCAATCCCTGGCGCAATTAAAATTTGCGACAGTTGAAAATTATTTTTTGAATAATTTACTATAGAAAAGGCAATCCCTGGCGTTATTAAAATTTGCGACAGTATAAAATTATTTTTTGAATAATTTACTATAGAAAAGGCAATCCCTGGCGTAATTAAAATTTGCGACAGTATAAAATTATTTTTTTGAATAATTTACTGTAGAAAAGGCAATCCCTGGCGCAATTAAAATTTGCGACAGTAGAAAATTATTTTTTGAATAATTTACTATAGAAAAGGCAATTCCTGGCGCACTTAAAATTTGCGACAGTAAAAAATTATTTTTTGAATAATTTACTATAGAAAAAGCAATCCCTGGCGTAATTAAAATTTGCGACAGTAAAAAATTATTTTTTGCAAAATTTACTATAGAAAAGGCAATCCCTGGCGTATTTAAAATTTGCGACAGTATAAAATTATTTTTTGAAAAATTTACTATATAAAAGGCAATCCCTGGCGTAATTAAAATTTGCGACAGTAAAAAATAATTTTTTGAATAATTTACCATAGAAAAGGCAATCCCTGGCGTAATTAAAATTTGCGACAGTATAAAATTATTTTTTGCAAAATTTACTATAGAAAAGGCAATCCCTGGCGTAATTAAAACTTGCGATAGTAAAAAATTATTTTTTGAAAAATTTACTATAGAAAAGGCAATCCCTGGCGCAATTACAATTTGCGACAGTAAAAAATTATTTTTTGAAAAATTTACTGTAGAAAAGCAATCCCTGGCGCAATTAAAATTTGCGACAGTAAAAAATTATTTTTTGAAAAATTTACTATAGAAAAGGCAATCCCTGGCGTATTTAAAATTTGCGACAGTAAAAAATTATTTTTTGAATTATTTACTGTAGAAAAGGCAATCCCTGGCGCAATTAAAATTTGCGACAGTAGAAAATTATTTTTTGAATAATTTACTATAGAAAATGCAATCCCTGGCGTATTTAAAATTTGCGACAGTAAAAAATTATTTTTTGAATAATTTACTATAGAAAAGGCAATCCCTGGCGTATTTAAAATTTGCGACAGTAAAAAATTATTTTTTGAATAATTTACTATAGAAAAGGCAATCCCTGGCGTATTTAAAATTTGCGACAGTAAAAAATTATTTTTTGAATAATTTACTATAGAAAAGGCAATCACTGGCGTAATTAAAATTTGCGACAGTAAAAAATTATTTTTTGAATAATTTACTATAGAAAAGGCACTCCCTGGCGTAATTAAAATTTGCGACAGTATAAAATTATTTTTTGAAAAATTTACTATATATAAAAGGCAATCCCTGGCGTAGTTAAAATTTGCGACAGTAAAAAATTATTTTTTGAATAATTTACTATAGAAAAGGCAATTCCTGGCGTAATTAAAATTTGCGACAGTAGAAAATTATTTTTTGAATAATTTACTATAGAAAAGGCAATCCCTGGCGTATTTAAAATATGCGACAGTAAAAAATTATTTTTTGCAAAATTTACTATAGAAAAGGCAATCCCTGGCGTATTTAAAATTTGCGACAGTATAAAATTAATTTTTGAAAAATTTACTGTAGAAAAGGCAATCCCTGGCGCAATTAAAATTTGCGACAGTAAAAAATTATTTTTTGAATAATTTACTGTAGAAAAGGCAATCCCTGGCGCAATTAAAATTTGCGACAGTAGAAAATTATTTTTTGAATAATTTACTATAGAAAAGGCAATCCCTGGCGTATTTAAAATTTGCGACAGTAAAAAATTATTTTTTGAATAATTTACTATAGAAAAGGCAATCCCTGGAGTATTTAAAATTTGCGACAGTAAAAAATTATTTTTTGAATAATTTACTATAGAAAAGGCAATCACTGGCGTAATTAAAATTTGCGACAGTAAAAAATTATTTTTTGAATAATTTACTATAGAAAAGGCAATCCCTGGCGTAATTAAAATTTGCGACAGTATAAAATTATTTTTTTGAATAATTTACTGTAGAAAAGGCAATCCCTGGAGCAATTAAAATCTGCGAAAGTAGAAAATTATTTTTTGAATAATTTACTATAGAAAAGGCAATCCCTGGCGCACTTAAAATTTGCGAGAGTAAAAAATTATTTTTTGAATAATTTACTATAGAAAAGGCAATCCCTGGCGCAATTAAAATTTGCGACAGTAAAAAATTATTTTTTGAAAAATTTACTATAGAAAAGGCAATTCCTGGCGTATTTAAAATTTGCGACAGTAAAAAATTATTTTTTGAATAATTTACTATAGAAAAGGCAATCCCTGGCGTAATTAAAATTTCCGACAGTAAAAAATTATTTTTTGAAAAATTTACTATATAAAAGGCAATCCCTGGCGTAATTAAAATTTGCGACAGTAAAAAATTATTTTTTGAATAATTTACTATAGAAAAGGCAATACCTGGCGTAATTAAAATTTGCGACAGTATAAAATTATTTTTTGCAAAATTTACTATAGAAAACGCAATCCCTGGCGTAATTAAAACTTGCGATAGTAAAAAATTATTTTTTGAAAAATTTACTATAGAAAAGGCAATCCCTGGCGCAATTACAATTTGCGACAGTAAAAAATTATTTTTTGAGAAATTTACTGTAGAAAGGCAATCCCTGGCGCAATTAAAATTTGCGACAGTAAAAAATTATTTTTTGAAAAATTTACTATAGAAAAGGCAATCCCTGGTGTATTTAAAATTTGCGACAGTAAAAAATTATTTTTTGAATAATTTACTATAGAAAAGGCAATCCCTGGCGTAATTAAAATTTGCGACAGTATAAAAAATTTGCGACAGTATAAAATTATTTTATGAAAAATTTACTATATAAAAGGCAATCCCTGGCGTAATTAAAAATTTCGACAGTAAAAAATTATTTTTTGAATAATTTACTATAGAAAAGGCAATCCCTGGCGTAATTAAAATTTGCGACAGTAGAAAATTATTTTTTGAATAATTTACTATAGAAAAGTCAATCCCTGGCGTATTTAAAATTTGCGAGAGTAAAAAATTATTTTTTGCAAAATTTACTGTAGAAAAGGCAATCCCTGGCGTATTTAAAATTTGCGACAGTATAAAATTAATTTTTGAAAAATTTACTGTAGAAAAGGCAATCCCTGGCGCAATTAAAATTTGCGACAGTAGAAAATTATTTTTTGAATAATTTACTATAGAAAAGGCAATCCCTGGCGTATTTAAAATTTGCGACAGTAAAAAATTATTTTTTGAATAATTTACTATAGAAAAGGCAATCCCTGGCGTACTTAAAATTTGCGACAGTAAAAAATTATTTTTTGAATAATTTACTATAGAATAGGCAATCCCTGGCGTAATTAAAATTTGCGACAGTAAAAAATTATTTTTTGAATAATTTACTGTAGAAAAGGCAATCCCTGGCGTAATTAAAATTTGCGACAGTTGAAAATTATTTTTTGAATAATTTACTATAGAAAAGGCAATCCCTGGCCTAATTAAAATTTGCGACAGTAGAAAATTATTTTTTGAATAATTTACTATAGAAAAGGCAATCCCTGGCGTAATTAAAATTTGCGACAGTAGAAAATTATTTTTAGAATAATTTACTATAGAAAAGGCAATCCCTGGCGTATTTAAAATTTGCGACAGTAAAAAATTATTTTTTGAATAATTTACTATAGAAAAGGCAATCCCTGGCGTATTTAAAATTTGCGACAGTATAAAATTAATTTTTGAAAAATTTACTGTAGAAAAGGCAATCCCTGGCGCAATTAAAATTTGCGACAGTAGAAAATTATTTTTTGAATAATTTACTGTAGAAAAGGCAATCCCTGGCGCAATTAAAATTTGCGACAATAGAAAATTATTTTTTGAATAATTTACTATAGAAAAGGCAATCACTGGCGTAATTAAAATTTGCGACAGTAAAAAATTATTTTTTGAATAATTTACTATAGAAAAGGCAATCCCTGGCTTAATTAAAATTTGCGACAGTATAAAATTATTTTTTTGAATAATTTACTGTAGAAAAGGCAATCCCTGGCGCAATTAAAATTTGCGACAGTACAAAATTATTTTTTGAATAATTTACTATAGAAAAGGCAATCCCTGGCGCACTTAAAATTTGCGAGAGTAAAAAATTATTTTTTGAATAATTTACTATAGAAAAGGCAATCCCTGGCGCAATTAAAATTTGCGACAGTAAAAACTTATTTTTTGCAAAATTTACTATAGAAAAGGCAATCCCTGGCGTATTTAAAATTTGCGACAGTATAAAATTATTTTTTGAAAAATTTACTATATAAAAGGTAATCCCTGGCGTAATTAAAATTTACGACAGTAAAAAATTATTTTTTGAATAATTTACTATAGAAAAGGCAATACCTGGCGTAATTAAAATTTGCGACAGTATAAAATTATTTTTTGAAAAATTTACTATAGAAAAGGCAATCCCTGGCGCAATTACAATTTGCGACAGTAAAAAATTATTTTTTGAATAATTTACTATTGAAAAGGCAATCCCTGGCGTAATTAAAATTTGCGACATATATATATATATATATATAAAAACTTATTTTTTGCAAAATTTACTATAGAAAAGGAAATCCCTGGCGTATTTAAAATTTGCGACAGTATAAAATTATTTTTTGAAAAATTTACTATATAAAAGGCAATCCCTGGCGTAATTAAAATTTACGACAGTAAAAAATTATTTTTTGAATAATTTACTATAGAAAAGGCAATACCTGGCGTAATTAAAATTTGCGACAGTATAAAATTATTTTTTGCAAAATTTACTATAGAAAAGGCAATCCCTGGCGTAATTAAAACTTGCGATATTAAAAAATTATTTTTTGAAAAATTTACTATAGAAAAGGCAATCCCTGGCGCAATTACAATTTGCGACAGTAAAAAATTATTTTTTGAGAAATTTACTGTAGAAAGGCAATCCCTGGCGCAATTAAAATTTGCGACAGTAAAAAAATATTTTTTGAAAAATTTACTATAGAAAAGGCAATCCCTGGCGTATTTAAAATTTGCGACAGTAAAAAATTATTTTTTGAATAATTTACTATAGAAAAGGCAATCCCTGGCGTAATTAAAATTTGCGACAGTAAAAAATTATTTTTTGAATAATTTACTATAGAAAAGGCAATCCCTGGCGTAATTAAAATTTGCGACAGTATAAAAAATTTGCGACAGTATAAAATTATTTTTTGAAAAATTTACTGTATAAAAGGCAATCCCTGGCGTAATTAAAATTTGCGACAGTAAAAAATTATTTTTTGAATAATTTACTATAGAAAAGGCAATCCCTGGCGTAATTAAAATTTGCGACAGTAGAAAATTATTTTTTGAATAATTTACTATAGAAAAGGCAATCCCTGGCGTATTTAAAATTTGCGACAGTAAAAAATTATTTTTTGCAAAATTTACTGTAGAAAAGGCAATCCCTGGCGTATTTAAAATTTGCGACAGTATAAAATTAATTTTTGAAAATTTTACTGTAGAAAAGGCAATCCCTGGCGCAATTAAAATTTGCGAGAGTAGAAAATTATTTTTTGAATAATATACTATAGAAAAGGAAATCCCTGGCGTATTTAAAATTTGCGACAGTAAAAAATTATTTTTTGAGTAATTTACTATAGAAAAGGCAATCCCTGGCGTAATTAAAATTTGCGACAATAAAAAATTATTTTTTGAATAATTTACTATAGAAAAGGCAATCCCTGCCGCAATTAAAATTTGCGACAGTAGAAAATTATTTTTTGAATAATTTACTGTAGAAAAGGCAATCCCTGCCGCAATTAAAATTTGCGACAGTAGAAAATTATTTTTTGAATAATTTACTATAGAAAAGGCAATCCCTGGCGTAATTAAAATTTGCGACAGTTGAAAATTATTTTTTGAATAATTTACTATAGAAAAGGCAATCCCTGGCGCACTTAAAATTTGCGACAGTAGAAAATTATTTTTTGAATAATTTACTATAGAAAAGGCAATCCCTGGCGCAATTAAAATTTGCGACAGTAAAAAATTATTTTTTGAATAATTTACTATAGAAAAGGCAATCCCTGGCGTAATTAAAATTTGCGACAGTATAAAATTATTTTTTGAATAATTTACTATAGAAAAGGCAATCCCTGGCGCACTTAAAATTTGCGACAGTAAAAAATTATTTTTTGAATAATTTACTATAGAAAAGGCAATCCCTGGCGTAATTAAAATTTGCGACAGTAGAAAATTATTTTTTGAATAATTTACTACAGAAAAGGCAATCCCTGGCGCACTTAAAATTTGCGACAGTAAAAAATTATTTTGTGAGAAATTTACTATAGAAAAGGCAATCCCTGGGATATTTAAAATTTGCGACAGTAGAAAATTATTTTTTGAATAATTTACTATAGAAAAGGCAATCCCTGGCGTAATTAAAATTTGCAACAATAAAAAATTATTTTTTGAATAATTTACTATAGAAAAGGCAATCCCTGGCGTATTTAAAATTTGCGACAGTAAAAAATTAATTTGTGAGAAATTTACTATAGAAAAGGCAATCCCTGGGACATTTAAAATTTGCGACAGTAGAAAATTATTTTTTGAATAATTTACTATAGAAAAGGCAATCCCTGGCGCAATTAAAATTTGCGACAGTAAAAAATTATTTTTTGAATAATTTACTATAGAAAAGGCAATCCCTGGCGTAATTAAAATTTGCGACAGTAGAAAATTATTTTTTGAATTATTTACTATAGAAAAGGCAATCCCTGGCGTATTTAAAATTTGCGACAGTAAAAAATTATTTTTTGAATAATTTACTATAGAAAAGGCAATCCCTGGCGTATTTAAAATTTGCGACAGTAAAAAATTATTTTTTGAATAATTTACTATAGAAAAGGCAATCCCTGGCATATTTAAAATTTGCGACAGTAAGAAATTAATTTGTGAGAAATTTACTATAGCAAAGGCAATCCCTGGCGCAATTAAAACTTGCGACAGTTGAAAATTATTTTTTGAATAATTTACTATAGAAAAGGCAATCCCTGGCGTAATTAAAATTTGCGACAGTATAAAATTATTTTTTGCAAAATTTACTATAGAAAAGGCAATCCCTGGCGTAATTAAAACTTGCGATAGTAAAAAATTATTTTTTGAAAAATTTACTATAGAAAAGGCAATCCCTGGCGCAATTACAATTTGCGACAGTAAAAAATTATTTTTTGAAAAATTTACTGTAGAAAGGCAATCCCTGGCGCAATTAAAATTTGCGACAGTAAAAAATTATTTTTTGAAAAATTTACTATAGAAAAGGCAATCCCTGGCGTATTTAAAATTTGCGACAGTAAAAAATTATTTTTTGAATTATTTACTATAGAAAAGGCAATCCCTGGCGTAATTAAAATTTGCGACAGTAAAAAATTATTTTTTGAATAATTTACTATAGAAAAGGCAATCCCTGGCGCAACTAAAATTTGCGACAATAAAAAATTATTTTTTGAATAATTTACTATAGAAAAGGCAATCCCTGGCGTATTTAAAATTTGCGACAGTAAGAAATTAATTTGTGAGAAATTTACTATAGAAAAGGTAATCCCTGGAGCAATTACAATTTGCGACAGTAAAAAATTATTTTTTTGAATAATTTAGTATAGAAAAGGCAAAACCTGGTGTATTTAAAATTTGCGACAGTAAAAAATTATTTTTTGAATAATTTACTATAGAAAAGGCAATCCCTGGCGCACTTAAAATTTGCGACAGTAAAAAATTATTTTTTGAATAATTTACTATAGAAAAGGCAATCCCTGGCGTATTTAAAATTTGCGACATTAAAAAATTATTTTTTGAATAATTTACTATATAAAAGGCAATCCCTGGCGTAATTAAAATTTGCGACAGTAGAAAATTATTTTTTGAATAATTTACTATAGAAAAGACAATCCCTGGCGTATTAAAAATTTTCGACAGTAAAAAATTAATATTTTGAAAAATTTACTGTAGAAAAGGCAATCCCTGGTGCAATTAAAATTTGCGACAGTAGAAAATTATTTTTTTAATAATTTACTATAGAAAAGGCAATCCCTGGCGCAATTAAAATTTGCGAGAGCAGAAAATTATTTTTTGAATAATTTACTATAGAAAAGGCAATCCCTGGCGTAATTAAAATTTGCGACAGTAGAAAATTATTTTTTGAATAATTTACTATAGAAAAGGCAATCCCTGGCGTATTTAAAATTTGCGACAGTAAAAAATTATTTTTTGAATAATTTACTATAGAAAAGGCAATCCCTGGCGCACTTGAAATTTGCGACAGTAAAAAATTATTTTTTGAATAATTTACTATAGAAAAGGCAATCCCTGGCGTATTTAAAATTTGCGACAGTAAAAAATTATTTTTTGAATAATTTACTATAGAAAAGGCAATCCCTGGCGTAATTAAAATTTGCGACAGTAGAAAATTATTTTTTGAATAATTTACTATAGAAAAGACAATCCCTGGCGTAATTAAAATTTTCGACAGTAAAAAATTAATATTTTGAAAAATTTACTGTAGAAAAGGCAATACCTGGCGCAATTAAAATTTGCGACAGTAGAAAATTATTTTTTTAATAATTTACTATAGAAAAGGCAATCCCTGGCGCAATTAAAATTTGCGAGTGTAGAAAATTATTTTTTGAATAATTTACTATAGAAAAGGCAATCCCTGGCGTATTTAAAATTTGCGACAGTAAAAAATTATTTTTTGAAAAATTTCCTATAGAAAAGGTAATCCCTGGCGCAATTACAATTTGCGACAGTAAAAAATTATTTTTTGAAAAATTTACTGTAGAAAGGCAATCCCTGGCGCAATTAAAATTTGCGACAGTAGAAAATTATTTTTTCAAAATTTTACTATAAAAAAGGCAATCCCTGGCGCAATTAAAATTTGCGACAGTAAAAAATTATTTTTTGCATAATTTACTGTAGAAAAGGCAATCCCTGGCGCAATTAAAACTTGCGATAGTAAAAAATTATTTTTTGAATAATTTACTATAGAAAAGGCAATCCCTGGAGGATTTGAAATTTGCGACAGTAAAAAATTATTTTTTGAATAATTAACTATAGAAAAGGCAATCCCTGGCGTAATTAAAATTTGCGACAGTAGAAAATTATTCTTTGAATAATTTACTATAGAAAAGGCAATCCCTGGCGCAATTAAAATTTGCGACAGAAAAAAATTATTTTTTGCAAAATTTACTGTAGAAAAGGCAATCCCTGGCGCAATTAAAACTTGCGATAGTAAAAAATTATTTTTTGAATAATTTACTATAGAAAAGGCAATCCCTGGCGGATTTGAAATTTGCGACAGTAAAAAATTATTTTTTGAATAATTTACTATAGAAAAGGCAATCCCTGGCGTAATTAAAATTTGCGACAGTAGAAAATTATTTTTTGAATAATTTACTATAGAAAAGGCAATCCCTGGCGCACTTAAAATTTGCGACAGTATAAAATTATTTTTTGAATAATTTACTATAGAAAAGGCAATCCCTGGCGTAATTAAAATTTGCGACAGTATAAAATTATTTTTTGAATAATTTACTATAGAAAAGGCAATCCCTGGCGCACTTAAAATTTGCGACAGTAAAAAATTATTTTTTGAATAATTTACTATAAAAAGGCAATCCCTGGCGTAATTAAAATTTGCGACAGTTGAAAATTATTTTTTGAATAATTTACTATAGAAAAGGCAATCCCTGGCGCAATTAAAATTTGCTACAGTAAAAAATTATTTTTTGCAAATTTTACTATAGAAAAGGCCATCCCTGGCATAATTAAAATTTGCGACAGTATAAAATTATTTTTTGAATAATTTACTATAGAAAAGGCAATCCCTGGCGTAATTAAAATTTGCGACAGTAGAAAATTATTTTCTGAATAATTTACTATAGAAAAGGCAATCCCTGGCGTAATTAAAATTTGCGACAGTATAAAATTATTTTTTGCAAAATTTACTATAGAAAAGGCAATCCCTGGCGTAATTAAAATTTGCGACAGTTGAAAATTATTTTTTGAATAATTTACTATAGAAAAGGCAATCCCTGGCGCAATTAAAATTTGCGACAGTAAAAAATTATTTTTTGCAAAATTTACTATAGAAAAGGCAATCCCTGGCGTAATTAAAATTTGCGACAGTATAAAATTATTTTTTGAATAATTTACTATAGAAAAGGCAATCCCTGGCGTAATTAAAATTTGCGACAGTTGAAAATTATTTTTTGAATAATTTACTATAGAAAAGGCAATCCCTGGCGCAATTAAAATTTGCGACAGTAGAAAATTATTTTTTGAATAATTTACTATAGAAAAGGCAATCCCTGGCGTAATTAAAATTTGCGACAGTAGAAAACTATTTTTTGAATAATTTACTATAGAAAAGGCAATCCCTGGCGTAATTAAAATTTGCGACAGTAAAAAATTATTTTTTGAATAATTTACTATAGAAAAGGCAATCCTTGGCATAATTAAAATTTGCGACAGTAGAAAATTATTTTTTGAATAATTTACTATAGAAAAGGCAATCCCTGGCGCAATTAAAATTTGCGACAGTAGAAAATTATTTTTTGAATAATTTACTATAGAAAAGGCAATCCCTGGCGTAATTAAAATTTGCGACAGTATAAAATTATTTTTTGAATAATTTACTATAGAAAAGGCAATCCCTGGCGCACTTAAAATTTGCGACAGTAAAAAATTATTTTTTGAATAATTTACTATAGAAAAGGCAATCCCTGGCGTAATTAAAATTTCCGACAGTAGAAAATTGTTTTTTGATTAATATACTATAGAAAAGGCAACCCCTGGCGTATTTAAAATTTGCGACAGTAAAAAATTATTTTTTGAATAATTTACTATAGAAAAGGCAATCCCTGGCGTATTTGAAATTTGCGACAGTATAAAATTATTTTTTGAAAAATTTACTATATAAAAGGCAATCCCTGGCGTAATTAAAATTTGCGACAGTAAAAAATTATTTTTTGAATAATTTACTATAGAAAAGGCAATCCCTGGCGTAATTAAAATTTGCGACAGTAAAAAATTATTTTTTGCAAAATTTACTATAGAAAAAGCAATCCCTGGCGTATTTAAAATTTGCGACAGTATAAAATTAATTTTTGAAAAATTTACTGTAGAAAAGGCAATCCCTGGCGCAATTAAAATTTGCGACAGTAGAAAATTATTTTTTGAATAATTTACTGTAGAAAAGGCAATCCCTGGCGCAATTAAAATTTGCGACAGTAGAAAATTATTTTTTGAATAATTTACTATAGAAAAGGCAATCCCTGGCGTATTTAAAATTTGCGACAGTAAAAAATTATTTTTTGAATAATTTACTATAGAAAAGGCAATCCCTGGCGTAATTAAAATTTGCGACAGTTTAAAGTTATTTTTTGCAAAATTTAATATAGAAAAAGCAATCCCTGGCGTATTTAAAATTTGCGACAGTATAAAATTAATTTTTGAAAAATTTACTGTAGAAAAGGCAATCCCTGGCGCAATTAAAATTTGCGACAGTAGAAAATTATTTTTTGAATAATTTACTGTAGAAAAGGCAATCCCTGGCGCAATTAAAATTTGCGACAGTAGAAAATTATTTTTTGAATAATTTACTATAGAAAAGGCAATCCCTGGCGTATTTAAAATTTGCGACAGTAAAAAATTATTTTTTGAATAATTTACTATAGAAAAGGCAATCCCTGGCGTAATTAAAATTTGCGACAGTATAAAGTTATTTTTTGCAAAATTTACTATAGAAAAGGCAATCCCTGGCGTAATTAAACTTTGCGACAGTTGAAAATTATTTTTTGAATAATTTACTATAGAAAAGGCAATCCCTGGCGCAATTAAAATTTGCGACAGTAAAAAATTATTTTTTGCAAAACTTACTATAGAAAAGGCAATCCCTGGCGTAATTAAAATTTGCGACAGTATAAAATTATTTTTGAATAATTTACTATAGAAAAGGCAATCCCTGGCGTAATTAAAATTTGCGACAGTTGAAAATTATTTTTTGAATAATTTACTATAGAAAAGGCAATCCCTGGCGCAATTAAAATTTGCGACAGTAGAAAATTATTTTTTGAATAATTTACTATAGAAAAGGCAATCCCTGGCGTAATTAAAATTTGCGACAGTAGAAAACTATTTTTTGAATAATTTACTATAGAAAAGGCAATCCCTGGCGTAATTAAAATTTGCGACAGTAAAAAATTATTTTTTGAATAATTTACTATAGAAAAGGCAATCCTTGGCATAATTAAAATTTGCGACAGTAGAAAATTGTATTTTGAATAATTTACTATAGAAAAGGCAATCCCTGGCGCAATTAAAATTTGCGACAGTAGAAAATTATTTTTTGAATAATTTACTATGGAAAAGGCAATCCCTGGCGTAATTAAAATTTGCGACAGTATAAAATTATTTTTTGAATAATTTACTATAGAAAAGGCAATCCCTGGCGCACTTAAAATTTGCGACAGTAAAAAATTATTTTTGAATAATTTACTATAGAAAAGGCAATCCCTGGCGTAATTAAAATTTCCGACAGTAGAAAATTATTTTTTGATTAATTTACTATAGAAAAGGCAACCCCTGGCGTATTTAAAATTTGCGACAGTAAAAAATTATTTTTTGAATAATTTACTATAGAAAAGGCAATCCCTGGCGTATTTGAAATTTGCGACAGTATAAAATTATTTTTTGAAAAATATACTATATAAAAGGCAATCCCTGGCGTAATTAAAATTTGTGACAGTAAAAAATTATTTTTTGAATAATTTACTATAGAAAAGGCAATCCCTGGCGTAATTAAAATTTGCGACAGTATAAAATTATTTTTTGAATAATTTACTATAGAAAAGGCAATCCCTGGCGTAATTAAAATTTGCGACAGTTGAAAATTATTTTTTGAATAATTTACTATAGAAAAGGCAATCCCTGGCGCAATTAAAATTTGCGACAGTAGAAAATTATTTTTTGAATAATTTACTATAGAAAAGGCAATCCCTGGCGTAATTAAAATTTGCGACAGTAGAAAACTATTTTTTGAATAATTTACTATAGAAAAGGCAATCCCTGGCGTAATTAAAATTTGCGACAGTAAAAAATTATTTTTTGAATAATTTACTATAGAAAAGGCAATCCTTGGCATAATTAAAATTTGCGACAGTAGAAAATTATTTTTTGAATAATTTACTATAGAAAAGGCAATCCCTGGCGCAATTAAAATTTGCGACAGTAGAAAATTATTTTTTGAATAATTTACTATAGAAAAGGCAATCCCTGGCGTAATTAAAATTTGCGACAGTATAAAATTATTTTTTGAATAATTTACTATAGAAAAGGCAATCCCTGGCGCACTTAAAATTTGCGACAGTAAAAAATTATTTTTTGAATAATTTACTATAGAAAAGGCAATCCCTGGCGTAATTAAAATTTCCGACAGTAGAAAATTATTTTTTGATTAATTTACTATAGAAAAGGCAACCCCTGGCGTATTTAAAATTTGCGACAGTAAAAAATTATTTTTTGAATAATTTACTATAGAAAAGGCAATCCCTGGCGTATTTGAAATTTGCGACAGTATAAAATTATTTTTGAAAAATTTACTATATAAAAGGCAATCCCTGGCGTAATCAAAATTTGCGACAGTAAAAAATTATTTTTTGAATAATTTACTATAGAAAAGGCAATCCCTGGCGTAATTAAAATTTGCGACAGTAAAAAATTATTTTTTGCAAAATTTACTATAGAAAAAGCAATCCCTGGCGTATTTAAAATTTGCGACAGTATAAAATTAATTTTTGAAAAATTTACTGTAGAAAAGGCAATCCCTGGCGCAATTAAAATTTGCGACAGTAGAAAATTATTTTTTGAATAATTTACTGTAGAAAAGGCAATCCCTGGCGCAATTAAAATTTGCGACAGTAGAAAATTATTTTTTGAATAATTTACTATAGAAAAGGCAATCCTTGGCGTATTTAAAATTTGCGACAGTAAAAAATTATTTTTTGAATAATTTACTATAGAAAAGGCAATCCCTGGCGTAATTAAAATTTGCGACAGTATAAAGTTATTTTTTGCAAAATTTACTATAGAAAAAGCAATCCCTGGCGTATTTAAAATTTGCGACAGTATAAAATTAATTTTTGAAAAATTTACTGTAGAAAAGGCAATCCCTGGCGCAATTAAAATTTGCGACAGTAGAAAATTATTTTTTGAATAATTTACTATAGAAAAGGTAATCCCTGGCGTAATTAAAATTTGCGACAGTATAAAATTATTTTTTGAATAATTTACTATAGAAAAGGCAATCCCTGGCGCACTTAAAATTTGCGACAGTAAAAAATTATTTTTTGAATAATTTACTATAGAAAAGGCAATCCCTGGCGTAATTAAAATTTCCGACAGTAGAAAATTATTTTTTGATTAATTTACTATAGAAAAGGCAACCCCTGGCGTATTTAAAATTTGCGACAGTAAAAAATTATTTTTTGAATAATTTACTATAGAAAAGGCAATCCCTGGCGTATTTGAAATTTGCGACAGTATAAAATTATTTTTTGAAAAATTTACTATATAAAAGGCAATACCTGGCGTAATTAAAATTTGCGACAGTAAAAAATTATTTTTTGAATAATTTACTATAGAAAAGGCAATCCCTGGCGTAATTAAAATTTGCGACAGTAAAAAATTATTTTTTGCAAAATTTACTATAGAAAAAGCAATCCCTGGCGTATTTAAAATTTGCGACAGTATAAAATTAATTTTTGAAAAATTTACTGTAGAAAAGGCAATCCCTGGCGCAATTAAAATTTGCGACAGTAGAAAATTATTTTTTGAATAATTTACTGTAGAAAAGGCAATCCCTGGCGCAATTAAAATTTGCGACAGTAGAAAATTATTTTTTGAATAATTTACTATAGAAAAGGCAATCCCTGGCGTATTTAAAATTTGCGACAGTAAAAAATTATTTTTTGAATAATTTACTATAGAAAAGGCAATCCCTGGCGTAATTAAAATTTGCGACAGTATAAAGTTATTTTTTGCAAAATTTACTATAGAAAAAGCAATCCCTGGCGTATTTAAAATTTGCGACAGTATAAAATTAATTTTTGAAAAATTTACTGTAGAAAAGGCAATCCCTGGCGCAATTAAAATTTGCGACAGTAGAAAATTATTTTTTGAATAATTTACTGTAGAAAAGGCAATCCCTGGCGCAATTAAAATTTGCGACAGTAGAAAATTATTTTTTGAATAATTTACTATAGAAAAGGCAATCCCTGGCGTATTTAAAATTTGCGACAGTAAAAAATTATTTTTTGAATAATTTACTATAGAAAAGGCAATCCCTGGCGTAATTAAAATTTGCGACAGTATAAAGTTATTTTTTGCAAAATTTACTATAGAAAAGGCAATCCTTGGCGTAATTAAAATTTGCGACAGTTGAAAATTATTTTTTGAATAATTTACTATAGAAAAGGCAATCCCTGGCGCAATTAAAATTTGCGACAGTAAAAAATTATTTTTTGCAAAACTTACTATAGAAAAGGCAATCCCTGGCGTAATTAAAATTTGCTACAGTATAAAATTATTTTTTGAATAATTTACTATAGAAAAGGCAATCCCTGGCGTAATTAAAATTTGCGACAGTTGAAAATTATTTTTTGAATAATTTACTATAGAAAAGGCAATCCCTGGCGCAATTAAAATTTGCGACAGTAGAAAATTATTTTTTGAATAATTTACTATAGAAAAGGCAATCCCTGGCGTAATTAAAATTTGCGACAGTAGAAAACTATTTTTTGAATAATTTACTATAGAAAAGGCAATCCCTGGCGTAATTAAAATTTGCGACAGTAAAAAATTATTTTTTGAATAATTTACTATAGAAAAGGCAATCCTTGGCATAATTAAAATTTGCGACAGTAGAAAATTATATTTTGAATAATTTACTAAAGAAAAGGCAATCCCTGGCGCAATTAAAATTTGCGACAGTAGAAAATTATTTTTTGAATAATTTACTATAGAAAAGGCAATCCCTGGCGTAATTAAAATTTGCGACAGTATAAAATTATTTTTTGAATAATTTACTATAGAAAAGGCAATCCCTGGCGCACTTAAAATTTGCGACAGTAAAAAATTATTTTTTGAATAATTTACTATAGAAAAGGCAATCCCTGGCGTAATTAAAATTTCCGACAGTAGAAAATTATTTTTTGATTAATTTACTATAGAAAAGGCAACCCCTGGCGTATTTAAAATTTGCGACAGTAAAAAATTATTTTTTGAATAATTTACTATAGAAAAGGCAATCCCTGGCGTATTTGAAATTTGCGACAGTATAAAATTATTTTTTGAAAAATTTACTATATAAAAGGCAATCCCTGGCGTAATTAAAATTTGCGACAGTAAAAAATTATTTTTTGAATAATTTACTATAGAAAAGGCAATCCCTGGCGTAATTAAAATTTGCGACAGTATAAAATTATTTTTTGAATAATTTACTATAGAAAAGGCAATCCCTGGCGTAATTAAAATTTGCGACAGTTGAAAATTATTTTTTGAATAATTTACTATAGAAAAGGCAATCCCTGGCGCAATTAAAATTTGCGACAGTAGAAAATTATTTTTTGAATAATTTACTATAGAAAAGGCAATCCCTGGCGTAATTAAAATTTGCGACAGTAGAAAACTATTTTTTGAATAATTTACTATAGAAAAGGCAATCCCTGGCGTAATTAAAATTTGCGACAGTAAAAAATTATTTTTTGAATAATTTACTATAGAAAAGGCAATCCTTGGCATAATTAAAATTTGCGACAGTAGAAAATTATTTTTTGAATAATTTACTATAGAAAAGGCAATCCCTGGCGCAATTAAAATTTGCGACAGTAGAAAATTATTTTTTGAATAATTTACTATAGAAAAGGCAATCCCTGGCGCACTTAAAATTTGCGACAGTAAAAAATTATTTTTTGAATAATTTACTATAGAAAAGGCAATCCCTGGCGTAATTAAAATTTCCGACAGTAGAAAATTATTTTTTGATTAATTTACTATAGAAAAGGCAACTCCTGGCGTATTTAAAATTTGCGACAGTAAAAAATTATTTTTTGAATAATTTACTATAGAAAAGGCAATCCCTGGCGTATTTGAAATTTGCGACAGTATAAAATTATTTTTTGAAAAATTTACTATATAAAAGGCAATCCCTGGCGTAATTAAAATTTGCGACAGTAAAAAATTATTTTTTGAATAATTTACTATAGAAAAGGCAATCCCTGGCGTAATTAAAATTTGCGACAGTAAAAAATTATTTTTTGCAAAATTTACTATAGAAAAAGCAATCCCTGGCGTATTTAAAATTTGCGACAGTATAAAATTAATTTTTGAAAAATTTACTGTAGAAAAGGCAATCCCTGGCGCAATTAAAATTTGCGACAGTAGAAAATTATTTTTTGAATAATTTAATTTGCGACAGTAGAAAATTATTTTTTGAATAATTTACTGTAGAAAAGGCAATCCCTGGCGCAATTAAAATTTGCCGACAGTAGAAAATTATTTTTTGAATAATTTACTATAGAAAAGGCAATCCCTGGCGTATTTAAAATTTGCGACAGTAAAAAATTATTTTTTGAATAATTTACTATAGAAAAGGCAATCCCTGGCGTAATTAAAATTTGCGACAGTATAAAGTTATTTTTTGCAAAATTTACTATAGAAAAAGCAATCCCTGGCGTATCTAAATCTTGCGACAGTATAAAATTAATTTTTGAAAAATTTACTGTAGAAAGGCAATCCCTGGCGCAATTAAAATTTGCGACAGTAGAAAATTATTTTTTGAATAATTTACTGTAGAAAAGGCAATCCCTGGCGCAATTAAAATTTGCGACAGTAGAAAATTATTTTTTGAATAATTTACTATAGAAAAGGCAATCCCTGGCGTATTTAAAATTTGCGACAGTAAAAAATTATTTTTTGAATAATTTACTATAGAAAAGGCAATCCCTGGCGTAATTAAAATTTGCGACAGTATAAAGTTATTTTTTGCAAAATTTACTATAGAAAAGGCAATCCCTGGCGTAATTAAAATTTGCGACAGTTGAAAATTATTTTTTGAATAATTTACTATAGAAAAGGCAATCCCTGGCGCAATTAAAAATTTGCGACAGTAAAAAATTATTTTTTTGCAAAACTTACTATAGAAAAGGCAATCCCTGGCGTAATTAAAATTTGCGACAGTATAAAATTATTTTTTGCAAAATTTACTATAGAAAAAGCAATCCCTGGCGTATTTAAAATTTGCGACAGTATAAAATTAATTTTTGAAAAATTTACTGTAGAAAAGGCAATCCCTGGCGCAATAAAATTTGCGACAGTAGAAAATTATTTTTTGAATAATTTACTATAGAAAAGGCAATCCCTGGCGTATTTAAAATTTGCGACAGTAAAAATTATTTTTTGAATAATTTACTATAGAAAAGGCAATCCCTGGCGTAATTAAAATTTGCGACAGTTGAAAATTATTTTTTGAATAATTTACTATAGAAAAGGCAATCCCTGGCGCAATTAAAATTTGCGACAGTAAAAAATTATTTTTTGCAAAACTTACTATAGAAAAGGCAATCCCTGGCGTAATTAAAATTTGCGACAGTATAAAATTATTTTTTGAATAATTTACTATAGAAAAGGCAATCCCTGGCGTAATTAAAATTTGCGACAGTTGAAAATTATTTTTTGAATAATTTACTATAGAAAAAGCAATCCCTGGCGCAATTAAAATTTGCGACAGTAGAAAATTATTTTTTGAATAATTTACTATAGAAAAGGCAATCCCTGGCGTAATTAAAATTTGCGACAGTAGAAAACTATTTTTTGAATAATTTACTATAGAAAAGGCAATCCCTGGCGTAATTAAAATTTGCGACAGTAAAAAATTATTTTTTGAATAATTTACTATAGAAAAGGCAATCCTTGGCATAATTAAAATTTGCGACAGTAGAAAATTATATTTTGAATAATTTACTATAGAAAAGGCAATCCCTGGCGCAATTAAAATTTGCGACAGTAGAAAATTATTTTTTGAATAATTTACTATAGAAAAGGCAATCCCTGGCGTAATTAAAATTTGCGACAGTATAAAATTATTTTTTGAATAATTTACTATAGAAAAGGCAATCCCTGGCGCACTTAAAATTTGCGACAGTAAAAAATTATTTTTTGAATAATTTACTATAGAAAAGGCAATCCCTGGCGTAATTAAAATTTCCGACAGTAGAAAATTATTTTTTGATTAATTTACTATAGAAAAGGCAACCCCTGGCGTATTTAAAATTTGCGACAGTAAAAAATTATTTTTTGAATAATCTACTATAGAAAAGGCAATCCCTGGCGTATTTGAAATTTGCGACAGTATAAAATTATTTTTTGAAAAATTTACTATATAAAAGGCAATCCCTGGCGTAATTAAAATTTGCGACAGTAAAAAATTATTTTTTGAATAATTTACTATAGAAAAGGCAATCCCTGGCGTAATTAAAATTTGCGACAGTAAAAAATTATTTTTTGCAAAATTTACTATAGAAAAAGCAATCCCTGGCGTATTTAAAATTTGCGACAGTATAAAATTAATTTTTGAAAAATTTACTGTAGAAAAGGCAATCCCTGGCGCAATTAAAATTTGCGACAGTAGAAAATTATTTTTTGAATAATTTACTGTAGAAAAGGCAATCCCTGGCGCAATTAAAATTTGCGACAGTAGAAAATTATTTTTTGAATAATTTACTATAGAAAAGGCAATCCCTGGCGTATTTAAAATTTGCGACAGTAAAAAATTATTTTTTGAATAATTTACTATAGAAAAGGCAATCCCTGGCGTAATTAAAATTTGCGACAGTATAAAGTTATTTTTTGCAAAATTTACTATAGAAAAAGCAATCCCTGGCGTATTTAAAATTTGCGACAGTATAAAATTAATTTTTGAAAAATTTACTGTAGAAAAGGCAATCCCTGGCGCAATTAAAATTTGCGACAGTAGAAAATTATTTTTTGAATAATTTACTGTAGAAAAGGCAATCCCTGGCGCAATTAAAATTTGCGACAGTAGAAAATTATTTTTTGAATAATTTACTATAGAAAAGGCAATCCCTGGCGTATTTAAAATTTGCGACAGTAAAAAATTATTTTTTGAATAATTTACTATAGAAAAGGCAATCCCTGGCGTAATTAAAATTTGCGACAGTATAAAGTTATTTTTTGCAAAATTTACTATAGAAAAGGCAATCCCTGGCGTAATTAAAATTTGCGACAGTTGAAAATTATTTTTTGAATAATTTACTATAGAAAAGGCAATCCGTGGCGCAATTAAAATTTGCGACAGTAAAAAATTATTTTTTGCAAAACTTACTATAGAAAAGGCAATCCCTGGCGTAATTAAAATTTGCGACAGTATAAAATTATTTTTTGAATAATTTACTATAGAAAAGGCAATCCCTGGCGTAATTAAAATTTGCGACAGTTGAAAATTATTTTTTGAATAATTTACTATAGAAAAGGCAATCCCTGGCGCAATTAAAATTTGCGACAGTATAAAGTTATTTTTTGCAAAATTTACTATAGAAAAAGCAATCCCTGGCGTATTTAAAATTTGCGACAGTATAAAATTAATTTTTGAAAAATTTACTGTAGAAAAGGCAATCCCTGGCGCAATTAAAATTTGCGACAGTAGAAAATTATTTTTTGAATAATTTACTGTAGAAAAGGCAATCCCTGGCGTAATTAAAATTTGCGACAGTTGAAAATTATTTTTTGAATAATTTACTATAGAAAAAGCAATCCCTGGCGTATTTAAAATTTGCGACAGTATAAAATTAATTTTTGAAAAATTTACTGTAGAAAAGGCAATCCCTGGCGCAATTAAAATTTGCGACAGTAGAAAATTATTTTTTGAATAATTTACTGTAGAAAAGGCAATCCCTGGCGCAATTAAAATTTGCGACAGTAGAAAATTATTTTTTGAATAATTTACTATAGAAAAGGCAATCCCTGGCTTATTTAAAATTTGCGACAGTAAAAAATTATTTTTTGAATAATTTACTATAGAAAAGGCAATCCCTGGCGTAATTAAAATTTGCGACAGTATAAAGTTATTTTTTGCAAAATTTACTATAGAAAAGGCAATCCCCGGCGTAATTAAAATTTGCGACAGTTGAAAATTATTTTTTGAATAATTTACTATAGAAAAGGCAATCCCTGGCGCAATTAAAATTTGCGACAGTAAAAAATTATTTTTTGCAAAACTTACTATAGAAAAGGCAATCCCTGGCGTAATTAAAATTTGCGACAGTATAAAATTATTTTTTGAATAATTTACTATAGAAAAGGCAATCCCTGGCGTAATTAAAATTTGCGACAGTATAAAGTTATTTTTTGCAAAATTTACTATAGAAAAAGCAATCCCTGGCGTATTTAAAATTTGCGACAGTATAAAATTAATTTTTGAAAAATTTACTGTAGAAAAGGCAATCCCTGGCGCAATTAAAATTTGCGACAGTAGAAAATTATTTTTTGAATAATTTACTGTAGAAAAGGCAATCCCTGGCGCAATTAAAATTTGCGACAGTAGAAAATTATTTTTTGAATAATTTACTATAGAAAAGGCAATCCCTGGCGTATTTAAAATTTGCGACAGTAAAAAATTATTTTTTGAATAATTTACTATAGAAAAGGCAATCCCTGGCGTAATTAAAATTTGCGACAATATAAAGTTATTTTTTGCAAAATTTACTATAGAAAAGGCAATCCCTGGCGTAATTAAAATTTGCGACAGTTGAAAATTATTTTTTGAATAATTTACTATAGAAAAGGCAATCCCTGGCGCAATTAAAATTTGCGACAGTAAAAAATTATTTTTTGCAAAACTTACTATAGAAAAGGCAATCCCTGGCGTAATTAAAATTTGCGACAGTATAAAATTATTTTTTGAATAATTTACTATAGAAAAGGCAATCCCTGGCGTAATTAAAATTTGCGACAGTTGAAAATTATTTTTTGAATAATTTACTATAGAAAAAGCAATCCCTGGCGTATTTAAAATTTGCGACAGTATAAAATTAATTTTTGAAAAATTTACTGTAGAAAAGGCAATCCCTGGCGCAATTAAAATTTGCGACAGTAGAAAATTATTTTTTGAATAATTTACTGTAGAAAAGGCAATCCCTGGCGCAATTAAAATTTGCGACAGTAGAAAATTATTTTTTGAATAATTTACTATAGAAAAGGCAATCCCTGGCGTATTTAAAATTTGCGACAGTAAAAAATTATTTTTTGAATAATTTACTATAGAAAAGGCAATCCCTGGCGTAATTAAAATTTGCGACAGTATAAAGTTATTTTTTGCAAAATTTACTATAGAAAAGGCAATCCCTGGCGTAATTAAAATTTGCGACAGTTGAAAATTATTTTTTGAATAATTTACTATAGAAAAGGCAATCCCTGGCGCAATTAAAATTTGCGACAGTAAAAAATTATTTTTTGCAAAACTTACTATAGAAAAGGCAATCCCTGGCGTAATTAAAATTTGCGACAGTATAAAATTATTTTTTGAATAATTTACTATAGAAAAGGCAATCCCTGGCGTAATTAAAATTTGCGACAGTAGAAAATTATTTTTTGAATAATTTACTATAGAAAAGGCAATCCCTGGCGTAATTAAAATTTGCGACAGTATAAAATTATTTTTTGAATAATTTACTATAGAAAAGGCAATCCCTGGCGCACTTAAAATTTGCGACAGTAAAAAATTATTTTTTGAATAATTTACTATAGAAAAGGCAATCCCTGGCGTAATTAAAATTTCCGACAGTAGAAAATTATTTTTTGATTAATTTACTATAGAAAAGGCAACCCCTGGCGTATTTAAAATTTGCGACAGTAAAAAATTATTTTTTGAATAATTTACTATAGAAAAGGCAATCCCTGGCGTATTTGAAATTTGCGACAGTATAAAATTATTTTTTGAATAATTTACTATAGAAAAGGCAATCCCTGGCGTATTTGAAATTTGCGACAGTATAAAATTATTTTTTGAAAAATTTACTATATAAAAGGCAATCCTTGGCGTAATTAAAATTTGCGACAGTAAAAAATTATTTTTTGAATAATTTACTATAGAAAAGGCAATCCCTGGCGTAATTAAAATTTGCGACAGTAAAAAATTATTTTTTGCAAAATTTACTATAGAAAAAGCAATCCCTGGCGTATTTAAAATTTGCGACAGTATAAAATTAATTTTTGAAAAATTTACTGTAGAAAAGGCAATCCCTGGCGCAATTAAAATTTGCGACAGTAGAAAATTATTTTTTGAATAATTTACTGTAGAAAAGGCAATCCCTGGCGCAATTAAAATTTGCGACAGTAGAAAATTATTTTTTGAATAATTTACTATAGAAAAGGCAATCCCTGGCGTATTTAAAATTTGCGACAGTAAAAAATTATTTTTTGAATAATTTACTATAGAAAAGGCAATCCCTGGCGTAATTAAAATTTGCGACAGTATAAAGTTATTTTTTGCAAAATTTACTATAGAAAAAGCAATCCCT
Organism: Dioctria linearis; assembly: GCA_963930735.1. NCBI lineage: Eukaryota > Metazoa > Arthropoda > Insecta > Diptera > Asilidae > Dioctria > Dioctria linearis. Next base: position 44,246 of record CAWVNZ010002925.1, read on the forward strand.
GGCGTATTTAAAATTTGCGACAGTATAAAATTAATTTTTGAAAAATTTACTGTAGAAAAGGCAATCCCTGGCGCAATTAAAATTTGCGACAGTAGAAAATTATTTTTTGAATAATTTACTGTAGAAAAGGCAATCCCTGGCGCAATTAAAATTTGCGACAGTAGAAAATTATTTTTTGAATAATTTACTATAGAAAATGCAATCCCTGGCGTATTTAAAATTTGCGACAGTAAAAAATTATTTTTTGAATAATTTACTATAGAAAAGGCAATCCCTGGCGTAATTAAAATTTGCGACAGTATAAAGTTATTTTTTGCAAAATTTACTATAGAAAAGACAATCCCTGGCGTAATTAAAATTTGCGACAGTTGAAAATTATTTTTTGAATAATTTACTATAGAAAAGGCAATCCCTGGCGCAATTAAAATTTGCGACAGTAAAAAATTATTTTTTGCAAAACTTACTATAGAAAAGGCAATCCCTGGCGTAATTAAAATTTGCGACAGTATACAATTATTTTTTGAATAATTTTCTATAGAAAAGGCAATCCCTGGCGTAATTAAAATTTGCGACAGTTGAAAATTATTTTTTGAATAATTTACTATAGAAAAGGCAATCCCTGGCGCAATTAAAATTTGCGACAGTAGAAAATTATTTTTTGAATAATTTACTATAGAAAAGGCAATCCCTGGCGTAATTAAAATTTGCGACAGTAGAAAACTATTTTTTGAATAATTTACTATAGAAAAGGCAATCCCTGGCGTAATTAAAATTTGCGACAGTAAAAAATTATTTTTTTAATAATTTACTATAGAAAAGGCAATCCTTGGCATAATTAAAATTTGCGACAGTAGAAAATTATATTTTGAATAATTTACTATAGAAAAGGCAATCCCTGGCGCAATTAAAATTTGCGACAGTAGAAAATTATTTTTTGAATAATTTACTATAGAAAAGGCAATCCCTGGCGTATTTAAAATTTGCGACAGTAAAAAATTAATTTTTGAAAAATTTACTGTAGAAAAGGCAATCCCTGGCGCAATTAAAATTTGCGACAGTAGAAAATTATTTTTTGAATAATTTACTGTAGAAAAGGCAATCCCTGGCGCAATTAAAATTTGCGACAGTAGAAAATTATTTTTTGAATAATTTACTATAGAAAAGGCAATCCCTGGCGTATTTAAAATTTGCGACAGTAAAAAATTATTTTTTGAATAATTTACTATAGAAAAGGCAATCCCTGGCGTAATTAAAATTTGCGACAGTATAAAGTTATTTTTTGCAAAATTTACTATAGAAAAGGCAATCCCTGGCGTAATTAAAATTTGCGACAGTTGAAAATTATTTTTTGAATAATTTACTATAGAAAAGGCAATCCCTGGCGCAATTAAAATTTGCGACAGTAAAAAATTATTTTTTGCAAAACTTACTATAGAAAAGGCAATCCCTGGCGTAATTAAAATTTGCGACAGTATAAAATTATTTTTTGAATAATTTACTATAGAAAGGCAATCCCTGGCGTAATTAAAATTTGCGACAGTTGAAAATTATTTTTTGAATAATTTACTATAGAAAAGGCAATCCCTGGCGCAATTAAAATTTGCGACAGTAGAAAATTATTTTTTGAATAATTTACTATAGAAAAGGCAATCCCTGGCGTAATTAAAATTTGCGACAGTAGAAAACTATTTTTTGAATAATTTACTATAGAAAAGGCAATCCCTGGCGTAATTAAAATTTGCGACAGTATAAAGTTATTTTTTGCAAAATTTACTATAGAAAAAGCAATCCCTGGCGTATTTAAAATTTGCGACAGTATAAAATTAATTTTTGAAAAATTTACTGTAGAAAAGGCAATCCCTGGCGCAATTAAAATTTGCGACAGTAGAAAATTATTTTTTGAATAATTTACTGTAGAAAAGGCAATCCCTGGCGCAATTAAAATTTGCGACAGTAGAAAATTATTTTTTGAATAATTTACTATAGAAAAGGCAATCCCTGGCGTATTTAAAATTTGCGACAGTAAAAAATTATTTTTTGAATAATTTACTATAGAAAAGGCAATCCCTGGCGTAATTAAAATTTGCGACAGTATAAAGTTATTTTTTGCAAAATTTACTATAGAAAAGGCAATCCCTGGCGTAATTAAAATTTGCGACAGTTGAAAATTATTTTTTGAATAATTTACTATAGAAAAGGCAATCCCTGGCGCAATTAAAATTTGCGACAGTAAAAAATTATTTTTTGCAAAATTTACTATAGAAAAAGCAATCCCTGGCGTATTTAAAATTTGCGACAGTATAAAATTAATTTTTGAAAAATTTACTGTAGAAAAGGCAATCCCTGGCGCAATTAAAATTTGCGACAGTAGAAAATTATTTTTTGAATAATTTACTGTAGAAAAGGCAATCCCTGGCGCAATTAAAATTTGCGACAGTAGAAAATTATTTTTTGAATAATTTACTATAGAAAAGGCAATCCCTGGCGTATTTAAAATTTGCGACAGTAAAAAATTATTTTTTGAATAATTTACTATAGAAAAGGCAATCCCTGGCGTAATTAAAATTTGCGACAGTATAAAGTTATTTTTTGCAAAATTTACTATAGAAAAGGCAATCCCTGGCGTAATTAAAATTTGCGACAGTTGAAAATTATTTTTTGAATAATTTACTATAGAAAAGGCAATCCCTGGCGCAATTAAAATTTGCGACAGTAAAAAATTATTTTTTGCAAAATTTACTATAGAAAAAGCAATCCCTGGCGTATTTAAAATTTGCGACAGTATAAAATTAATTTTTGAAAAATTTACTGTAGAAAAGGCAATCCCTGGCGCAATTAAAATTTGCGACAATAGAAAATTATTTTTTGAATAATTTACTGTAGAAAAGGCAATCCCTGGCGCAATTAAAATTTGCGACAGTAGAAAATTATTTTTTGAATAATTTACTATAGAAAAGGCAATCCCTGGCGTATTTAAAATTTGCGACAGTAAAAAATTATTTTTTGAATAATTTACTATAGAAAAGGCAATCCCTGGCGTAATTAAAATTTGCGACAGTATAAAGTTATTTTTTGCAAAATTTACTATAGAAAAAGCAATCCCTGGCGTATTTAAAATTTGCGACAGTATAAAATTAATTTTGAAAAATTTACTGTAGAAAAGGCAATCCCTGGCGCAATTAAAATTTGCGACAGTAGAAAATTATTTTTTGAATAATTTACTGTAGAAAAGGCAATCCCTGGCGCAATTAAAATTTGCGACAGTAGAAAATTATTTTTTGAATAATTTACTATAGAAAAGGCAATCCCTGGCGTATTTAAAATTTGCGACAGTAAAAAATTATTTTTTGAATAATTTACTATAGAAAAGGCAATCCCTGGCGTAATTAAAATTTGCGACAGTATAAAGTTATTTTTTGCAAAATTTACTATAGAAAAGGCAATCCCTGGCGTAATTAAAATTTGCGACAGTTGAAAATTATTTTTTGAATAATTTACTATAGAAAAGGCAATCCCTGGCGCAATTAAAATTTGCGACAGTAAAAAATTATTTTTTGCAAAACTTACTATAGAAAAGGCAATCCCTGGCGTAATTAAAATTTGCGACAGTATAAAATTATTTTTTGAATAATTTACTATAGAAAAGGCAATCCCTGGCGTAATTAAAATTTGCGACAGTTGAAAATTATTTTTTGAATAATTTACTATAGAAAAGGCAATCCCTGGCGCAATTAAAATTTGCGACAGTAGAAAATTATTTTTTGAATAATTTACTATAGAAAAGGCAATCCCTGGCGTAATTAAAATTTGCGACAGTAGAAAACTATTTTTTGAATAATTTACTATATAAAAGGCAATCCCTGGCGTAATTAAAATTTGCGACAGTAAAAAATTATTTTTTGAATAATTTACTATAGAAAAGGCAATCCTTGGCATAATTAAAATTTGCGACAGTAGAAAATTATATTTTGAATAATTTACTATAGAAAAGGCAATCCCTGGCGCAATTAAAATTTGCGACAGTAGAAAATTATTTTTTGAATAATTTACTGTAGAAAAGGCAATCCCTGGCGCAATTAAAATTTGCGACAGTAGAAAGTTATTTTTTGAATAATTTACTATAGAAAAGGCAATCCCTGGCGTATTTAAAATTTGCGACAGTAAAAAATTATTTTTTGAATAATTTACTATAGAAAAGGCAATCCCTGGCGTAATTAAAATTTGCGACAGTATAAAGTTATTTTTTGCAAAATTTACTATAGAAAAGGCAATCCCTGGCGTAATTAAAATTTGCGACAGTTGAAAATTATTTTTTGAATAATTTACTATAGAAAAGGCAATCCCTGGCGCAATTAAAATTTGCGACAGTAAAAAATTATTTTTTGCAAAACTTACTATAGAAAAGGCAATCCCTGGCGTAATTAAAATTTGCGACAGTATAAAATTATTTTTTGAATAATTTACTATAGAAAAGGCAATCCCTGGCGTAATTAAAATTTGCGACAGTTGAAAATTATTTTTTGAATAATTTACTATAGAAAAGGCAATCCCTGGCGCAATTAAAATTTGCGACAGTAGAAAATTATTTTTTGAATAATTTACTATAGAAAAGGCAATCCCTGGCGTAATTAAAATTTGCGACAGTAGAAAACTATTTTTTGAATAATTTACTATAGAAAAGGCAATCCCTGGCGTAATTAAAATTTGCGACAGTATAAAGTTATTTTTTGCAAAATTTACTATAGAAAAAGCAATCCCTGGCGTATTTAAAATTTGCGACAGTATAAAATTAATTTTTGAAAAATTTACTGTAGAAAAGGCAATCCCTGGCGCAATTAAAATTTGCGAGAGTAGAAAATTATTTTTTGAATAATTTACTGTAGAAAAGGCAATCCCTGGCGCAATTAAAATTTGCGACAGTAGAAAATTATTTTTTGAATAATTTACTATAGAAAAGGCAATCCCTGGCGTATTTAAAATTTGCGACAGTAAAAAATTATTTTTTGAATAATTTACTATAGAAAAGGCAATCCCTGGCGTAATTAAAATTTGCGACAGTATAAAGTTATTTTTTGCAAAATTTACTATAGAAAAGGCAATCCCTGGCGTAATTAAAATTTGCGACAGTTGAAAATTATTTTTTGAATAATTTACTATAGAAAAGGCAATCCCTGGCGCAATTAAAATTTGCGACAGTAAAAAATTATTTTTTGCAAAATTTACTATAGAAAAAGCAATCCCTGGCGTATTTAAAATTTGCGACAGTATAAAATTAATTTTTGAAAAATTTACTGTAGAAAAGGCAATCCCTGGCGCAATTAAAATTTGCGACAGTAGAAAATTATTTTTTGAATAATTTACTGTAGAAAAGGCAATCCCTGGCGCAATTAAAATTTGCGACAGTAGAAAATTATTTTTTGAATAATTTACTATAGAAAAGGCAATCCCTGGCGTATTTAAAATTTGCGACAGTAAAAAATTATTTTTTGAATAATTTACTATAGAAAAGGCAATCCCTGGCGTAATTAAAATTTGCGACAGTATAAAGTTACTTTTTGCAAAATTTACTATAGAAAAAGCAATCCCTGGCGTATTTAAAATTTGCGACAGTATAAAATTAATTTTTGAAAAATTTACTGTAGAAAAGGCAATCCCTGGCGCAATTAAAATTTGCGACAGTAGAAAATTATTTTTTGAATAATTTACTGTAGAAAAGGCAATCCCTGGCGCAATTAAAATTTGCGACAGTAGAAAATTATTTTTTGAATAATTTACTATAGAAAAGGCAATCCCTGGCGTATTTAAAATTTGCGACAGTAAAAAATTATTTTTTGAATAATTTACTATAGAAAAGGCAATCCCTGGCGTAATTAAAATTTGCGACAGTATAAAGTTATTTTTGCAAAATTTACTATAGAAAAGGCAATCCCTGGCGTAATTAAAATTTGCGACAGTTGAAAATTATTTTTTGAATAATTTACTGTAGAAAAGGCAATCCCTGGCGTAATTAAAATTTGCGACAGTATAAAATTATTTTTTGAATAATTTACTATAGAAAAGGCAATCCCTGGCGTAGTTAAAATTTGCGACAGTTGAAAATTATTTTTTGAATAATTTACTATAGAAAAGGCAATCCCTGGCGCAATTAAAATTTGCGACAGTAGAAAATTATTTTTTGAATAATTTACTATAGAAAAGGCAATCCCTGGCGTAATTAAAATTTGCGACAGTAGAAAACTATTTTTTGAATAATTTACTATAGAAAAGGCAATCCCTGGCGTAATTAAAATTTGCGACAGTATAAAGTTATTTTTTGCAAAATTTACTATAGAAAAAGCAATCCCTGGCGTATTTAAAATTTGCGACAGTATAAAATTAATTTTTGAAAAATTTACTGTAGAAAAGGCAATCCCTGGCGCAATTAAAATTTGCGACAGTAGAAAATTATTTTTTGAATAATTTACTGTAGAAAAGGCAATCCCTGGCGCAATTAAAATTTGCGACAGTAGAAAATTATTTTTTGAATAATTTACTATAGAAAAGGCAATCCCTGGCGTATTTAAAATTTGCGACAGTAAAAAATTATTTTTTGAATAATTTACTATAGAAAAGGCAATCCCTGGCGTAATTAAAATTTGCGACAGTATAAAGTTATTTTTTGCAAAATTTACTATAGAAAAGGCAATCCCTGGCGTAATTAAAATTTGCGACAGTTGAAAATTATTTTTTGAATAATTTACTATAGAAAAGGCAATCCCTGGCGCAATTAAAATTTGCGACAGTAAAAAATTATTTTTTGCAAAATTTTCTATAGAAAAAGCAATCCCTGGCGTATTTAAAATTTGCGACAGTATAAAATTAATTTTTGAAAAATTTACTGTAGAAAAGGCAATCCCTGGCGCAATTAAAATTTGCGACAGTAGAAAATTATTTTTTGAATAATTTACTGTAGAAAAGGCAATCCCTGGCGCAATTAAAATTTGCGACAGTAGAAAATTATTTTTTGGATAATTTACTATAGAAAAGGCAATCCCTGGCGTATTTAAAATTTGCGACAGTAAAAAATTATTTTTTGAATAATTTACTATAGAAAAGGCAATCCCTGGCGTAATTAAAATTTGCGACAGTATAAAGTTATTTTTTGCAAAATTTACTATAGAAAAGGCAATCCCTGGCGTAATTAAAATTTGCGACAGTTGAAAATTATTTTTTGAATAATTTACTATAGAAAAGGCAATCCCTGGCGCAATTAAAATTTGCGACAGTAAAAAATTATTTTTTGCAAAATTTACTATAGAAAAGGCAATCCCTGGCGTAATTAAAATTTGCGACAGTATAAAATTATTTTTTGAATAATTTACTATAGAAAAGGCAATCCCTGGCGTAATTAAAATTTGCGACAGTTGAAAATTATTTTTTGAATAATTTACTATAGAAAAGGCAATCCCTGGCGCAATTAAAATTTGCGACAGTAGAAAATTATTTTTTGAATAATTTACTATAGAAAAGGCAATCCCTGGCGTAATTAAAATTTGCGACAGTAGAAAACTATTTTTTGAATAATTTACTATAGAAAAGGCAATCCCTGGCGTAATTAAAATTTGCGACAGTAAAAAATTATTTTTTGAATAATTTACTATAGAAAAGGCAATCCTTGGCATAATTAAAATTTGCGACAGTAGAAAATTATTTTTTGAATAATTTACTATAGAAAAGGCAATCCCTGGCGCAATTAAAATTTGCGACAGTAGAAAATTATTTTTTGAATAATTTACTATAGAAAAGGCAATCCCTGGCGTAATTAAAATTTGCGACAGTATAAAATTATTTTTTGAATAATTTACTATAGAAAAGGCAATCCCTGGCGCACTTAAAATTTGCGACAGTAAAAAATTATTTTTTGAATAATTTACTATAGAAAAGGCAATCCCTGGCGTAATTAAAATTTCCGACAGTAGAAAATTATTTTTTGATTAATTTACTATAGAAAAGGCAACCCCTGGCGTATTTAAAATTTGCGACAGTAAAAAATTATTTTTTGAATAATTTACTATAGAAAAGGCAATCCCTGGCGTATTTGAAATTTGCGACAGTATAAAATTATTTTTTGAAAAATTTACTATATAAAAGGCAATCCCTGGCGTTATTAAAATTTGCGACAGTAAAAAATTATTTTTTGAATAATTTACTATAGAAAAGGCAATCCCTGGCGTAATTAAAATTTGCGACAGTAAAAAATTATTTTTTGCAAAATTTACTATAGAAAAAGCAATCCCTGGCGTATTTAAAATTTGCGACAGTATAAAATTAATTTTTGAAAAATTTACTGTAGAAAAGGCAATCCCTGGCGCAATTAAAATTTGCGACAGTAGAAAATTATTTTTTGAATCATTTACTGTAGAAAAGGCAATCCCTGGCGCAATTAAAATTTGCGACAGTAGAAAATTATTTTTTGAATAATTTACTATAGAAAAGGCAATCCCTGGCGTATTTAAAATTTGCGACAGTAAAAAATTATTTTTTGAATAATTTACTATAGAAAAGGCAATCCCTGGCGTAATTAAAATTTGCGACAGTATAAAGTTATTTTTTGCAAAATTTACTATAGAAAAAGCAACCCTGGCGTATTTAAAATTTGCGACAGTATAAAATTAATTTTTGAAAAATTTACTGTAGAAAAGGCAATCCCTGGCGCAATTAAAATTTGCGACAGTAGAAAATTATTTTTTGAATAATTTACTGTAGAAAAGGCAATCCCTGGCGCAATTAAAATTTGCGACAGTAGAAAATTATTTTTTGAATAATTTACTATAGAAAAGGCAATCCCTGGCGTATTTAAAATTTGCGACAGTAAAAAATTATTTTTTGAATAATTTACTATAGAAAAGGCAATCCCTGGCGTAATTAAAATTTGCGACAGTATAAAGTTATTTTTTGCAAAATTTACTATAGAAAAGGCAATCCCTGGCGTAATTAAAATTTGCGACAGTTGAAAATTATTTTTTGAATAATTTACTATAGAAAAGGCAATCTCTGGCGCAATTAAAATTTGCGACAGTAAAAAATTATTTTTTGCAAAACTTACTATAGAAAAGGCAATCCCTGGCGTAATTAAAATTTGCGACAGTATAAAATTATTTTTTGAATAATTTACTATAGAAAAGGCAATCCCTGGCGTAATTAAAATTTGCGACAGTTGAAAATTATTTTTTGAATAATTTACTATAGAAAAGGCAATCCCTGGCGCAATTAAAATTTGCGACAGTAGAAAATTATTTTTTGAATAATTTACTATAGAAAAGGCAATCCCTGGCGTAATTAAAATTTGCGACAGTAGAAAACTATTTTTTGAATAATTTACTATAGAAAAGGCAATCCCTGGCGTAATTAAAATTTGCGACAGTAAAAAATTATTTTTTGAATAATTTACTATAGAAAAGGCAATCCTTGGCATAATTAAAATTTGCGACAGTAGAAAATTATATTTTGAATAATTTACTATAGAAAAGGCAATCCCTGGCGCAATTAAAATTTGCGACAGTAGAAAATTATTTTTTGAATAATTTACTGTAGAAAAGGCAATCCCTGGCGCAATTAAAATTTGCGACAGTAGAAAATTATTTTTTGAATAATTTACTATAGAAAAGGCAATCCCCGGCTTATTTAAAATTTGCGACAGTAAAAAATTATTTTTTGAATAATTTACTATAGAAAAGGCAATCCCTGGCGTAATTAAAATTTCCGACAGTATAAAGTTATTTTTTGCAAAATTTACTATAGAAAAGGCAATCCCTGGCGTAATTAAAATTTGCGACAGTTGAAAATTATTTTTTGAATAATTTACTATAGAAAAGGCAATCCCTGGCGCAATTAAAATTTGCGACAGTAAAAAATTATTTTTTGCAAAACTTACTATAGAAAAGGCAATCCCTGGCGTAATTAAAATTTGCGACAGTATAAAATTATTTTTTGAATAATTTACTATAGAAAAGGCAATCCCTAGCGTAATTAAAATTTGCGACAGTTGAAAATTATTTTTTGAATAATTTACTATAGAAAAGGCAATCCCTGGCGCAATTAAAATTTGCGACAGTAGAAAATTATTTTTTGAATAATTTACTATAGAAAAGGCAATCCCTGGCGTAATTAAAATTTGCGACAGTAGAAAACTATTTTTTGAATAATTTACTATAGAAAAGGCAATCCCTGGCGTAATTAAAATTTGCGACAGTATAAAGTTATTTTTTGCAAAATTTACTATAGAAAAAGCAATCCCTGGCGTATTTAAAATTTGCGACAGTATAAAATTAATTTTTGAAAAATTTACTGTAGAAAAGGCAATCCCTGGCGCAATTAAAATTTGCGACAGTAGAAAATTATTTTTTGAATAATTTACTGTAGAAAAGGCAATCCCTGGCGCAATTAAAATTTGCGACAGTAGAAAATTATTTTTTGAATAATTTACTATAGAAAAGGCAATCCCTGGCGTATTTAAAATTTGCGACAGTAAAAAATTATTTTTTGAATAGTTTACTATAGAAAAGGCAATCCCTGGCGTAATTAAAATTTGCGACAGTATAAAGTTATTTTTTGCAAAATTTACTATAGAAAAGGCAATCCCTGGCGTAATTAAAATTTGCGACAGTTGAAAATTATTTTTTGAATAATTTACTATAGAAAAGGCAATCCCTGGCGCAATTAAAATTTGCGACAGTAAAAAATTATTTTTTGCAAAATTTACTATAGAAAAAGCAATCCCTGGCGTATTTAAAATTTGCGACAGTATAAAATTAATTTTTGAAAAATTTACTGTAGAAAAGGCAATCCCTGGCGCAATTAAAATTTGCGACAGTAGAAAATTATTTTTTGAATAATTTACTGTAGAAAAGGCAATCCCTGGCGCAATTAAAATTTGCGACAGTAGAAAATTATTTTTTGAATAATTTACTATAGAAAAGGCAATCCCTGGCGTATTTAAAATTTGCGACAGTAAAAAATTATTTTTTGAATAATTTACTATAGAAAAGGCAATCCCTGGCGTAATTAAAATTTGCGACAGTATAAAGTTATTTTTTGCAAAATTTACTATAGAAAAGGCAATCCCTGGCGTAATTAAAATTTGCGACAGTTGAAAATTATTTTTTGAATAATTTACTATAGAAAAGGCAATCCCTGGCGCAATTAAAATTTGCGACAGTAAAAAATTATTTTTTGCAAAATTTACTATAGAAAAAGCAATCCCTGGCGTATTTAAAATTTGCGACAGTATAAAATTAATTTTTGAAAAATTTACTGTAGAAAAGGCAATCCCTGGCGCAATTAAAATTTGCGACAGTAGAAAATTATTTTTTGAATAATTTACTGTAGAAAAGGCAATCCCTGGCGCAATTAAAATTTGCGACAGTAGAAAATTATTTTTTGAATAATTTACTATAGAAAAGGCAATCCCTGGCGTATTTAAAATTTGCGACAGTAAAAAATTATTTTTTGAATAATTTACTATAGAAAAGGCAATCCCTGGCGTAATTAAAATTTGCGACAGTATAAAGTTATTTTTTGCAAAATTTACTATAGAAAAAGCAATCCCTGGCGTATTTAAAATTTGCGACAGTATAAAATTAATTTTTGAAAAATTTACTGTAGAAAAGGCAATCCCTGGCGCAATTAAAATTTGCGACAGTAGAAAATTATTTTTTGAATAATTTACTGTAGAAAAGGCAATCCCTGGCGCAATTAAAATTTGCGACAGTAGAAAATTATTTTTTGAATAATTTACTATAGAAAAGGCAATCCCTGGCGTATTTAAAATTTGCGACAGTAAAAAATTATTTTTTGAATAATTTACTATAGAAAAGGCAATCCCTGGCGTAATTAAAATTTGCGACAGTATAAAGTTATTTTTTGCAAAATTTACTATAGAAAAGGCAATCCCTGGCGTAATTAAAATTTGCGACAGTTGAAAATTATTTTTTGAATAATTTACTATAGAAAAGGCAATCCCTGGCGCAATTAAAATTTGCGACAGTAAAAAATTATTTTTTGCAAAACTTACTATAGAAAAGGCAATCCCTGGCGTAATTAAAATTTGCGACAGTATAAAATTATTTTTTGAATAATTTACTATAGAAAAGGCAATCCCTGGCGTAATTAAAATTTGCGACAGTTGAAAATTATTTTTTGAATAATTTACTATAGAAAAGGCAATCCCTGGCGCAATTAAAATTTGCGACAGTAGAAAATTATTTTTTGAATAATTTACTATAGAAAAGGCAATCCCTGGCGTAATTAAAATTTGCGACAGTAGAAAACTATTTTTTGAATAATTTACTATAGAAAAGGCAATCCCTGGCGTAATTAAAATTTGCGACAGTAAAAAATTATTTTTTGAATAATTTACTATAGAAAAGGCAATCCTTGGCATAATTAAAATTTGCGACAGTAGAAAATTATATTTTGAATAATTTACTATAGAAAAGGCAATCCCTGGCGCAATTAAAATTTGCGACAGTAGAAAATTATTTTTTGAATAATTTACTGTAGAAAAGGCAATCCCTGGCGCAATTAAAATTTGCGACAGTAGAAAATTATTTTTTGAATAATTTACTATAGAAAAGGCAATCCCTGGCGTATTTAAAATTTGCGACAGTAAAAAATTAATTTTTGAAAAATTTACTGTAGAAAAGGCAATCCCTGGCGCAATTAAAATTTGCGACAGTAGAAAATTATTTTTTGAATAATTTACTGTAGAAAAGGCAATCCCTGGCGCAATTAAAATTTGCGACAGTAGAAAATTATTTTTTGAATAATTTACTATAGAAAAGGCAATCCCTGGCGTATTTAAAATTTGCGACAGTAAAAAATTATTTTTTGAATAATTTACTATAGAAAAGGCAATCCCTGGCGTAATTAAAATTTGCGACAGTATAAAGTTATTTTTTGCAAAATTTACTATAGAAAAGGCAATCCCTGGCGTAATTAAAATTTGCGACAGTTGAAAATTATTTTTTGAATAATTTACTATAGAAAAGGCAATCCCTGGCGCAATTAAAATTTGCGACAGTAAAAAATTATTTTTTGCAAAATTTACTATAGAAAAAGCAATCCCTGGCGTATTTAAAATTTGCGACAGTATAAAATTAATTTTTGAAAAATTTACTGTAGAAAAGGCAATCCCTGGCGCAATTAAAATTTGCGACAGTAGAAAATTATTTTTTGAATAATTTACTGTAGAAAAGGCAATCCCTGGCGCAATTAAAATTTGCGACAGTAGAAAATTATTTTTTGAATAATTTACTATAGAAAAGGCAATCCCTGGCGTATTTAAAATTTGCGACAGTAAAAAATTATTTTTTGAATAATTTACTATAGAAAAGGCAATCCCTGGCGTAATTAAAATTTGCGACAGTATAAAGTTATTTTTTGCAAAATTTACTATAGAAAAAGCAATCCCTGGCGTATTTAAAATTTGCGACAGTATAAAATTAATTTTTGAAAAATTTACTGTAGAAAAGGCAATCCCTGGCGCAATTAAAATTTGCGACAGTAGAAAATTATTTTTTGAATAATTTACTGTAGAAAAGGCAATCCCTGGCGCAATTAAAATTTGCGACAGTAGAAAATTATTTTTTGAATAATTTACTATAGAAAAGGCAATCCCTGGCGTAATTAAAATTTGCGACAGTATAAAATTATTTTTTGAATAATTTACTATAGAAAAGGCAATCCCTGGCGCACTTAAAATTTGCGACAGTAAAAAATTATTTTTTGAATAATTTACTATAGAAAAGGCAATCCCTGGCGTAATTAAAATTTCCGACAGTAGAAAATTATTTTTTGATTAATTTACTATAGAAAAGGCAACCCCTGGCGTATTTAAAATTTGCGACAGTAAAAAATTATTTTTTGAATAATTTACTATAGAAAAGGCAATCCCTGGCGTATTTGAAATTTGCGACAGTATAAAATTATTTTTTGAAAAATTTACTATATAAAAGGCAATCCCTGGCGTAATTAAAATTTGCGACAGTAAAAAATTATTTTTTGAATAATTTACTATAGAAAAGGCAATCCCTGGCGTAATTAAAATTTGCGACAGTAAAAAATTATTTTTTGCAAAATTTACTATAGAAAAAGCAATCCCTGGCGTATTTAAAATTTGCGACAGTATAAAATTAATTTTTGAAAAATTTACTGTAGAAAAGGCAATCCCTGGCGCAATTAAAATTTGCGACAGTAGAAAATTATTTTTTGAATAATTTACTGTAGTAAAGGCAATCCCTGGCGCAATTAAAATTTGCGACAGTAGAAAATTATTTTTTGAATAATTTACTATAGAAAAGGCAATCCCTGGCGTATTTAAAATTTGCGACAGTAAAAAATTATTTTTTGAATAATTTACTATAGAAAAGGCAATCCCTGGCGTATTTAAAATTTGCGACAGTAAAAAATTATTTTTTGAATAATTTACTATAGAAAAGGCAATCCCTGGCGTAATTAAAATTTGCGACAGTAAAAAATTATTTTTTGAATAATTTACTATAGAAAAGGCAATCCCTGGCGCACTTAAAATTTGCGACAGTAAAAAATTATTTTTTGAATAATTTACTATAGAAAAGGCAATCCCTGGGATATTTAAAATTTGCGACAGTAAAAAATTATTTTTTGAATAATTTACTATAGAAAAGGCAATCCCTGGCGTATTTAAAATTTGCGACAGTAAAAAATTATTTTTTGAATAATTTACTATAGAAAAGGCAATCCCTGGCGTATTTAAAATTTGCGACAGTAAAAAATTATTTTTTGAATAATTTACTATAGAAAAGGCAATCCCTGGCGCAGTTAACATTTGCGACAGTAAAAAATTATTTTTTGCAAAATTTACTATAGAAAAGGCAATCCCTGGCGTATTTAAAATTTGCGACAGTAGAAAATTATTTTTTGAATAATTTACTATAGAAAAGGCAATCCCTGGCGCAATTACAATTTGCGACAGTAAAAAATTATTTTTTGAAAAATTTACTGTAGAAAAGGCAATCCTTGGCGCAGTTAAAATTTGCGACAGTAGAAAATTATTTTTTGAATAATTTACTATAGAAAAGGCAATCCCTGGCGTAATTAAAATTTGCGACAGTAAAAAATTATTTTTTGAATAATTTACTATAGAAAAGGCAATCCCTGGCGTATTTAAAATTTGCGACAGTAAGAAATTAATTTGTGAGAAATTTACTATAGAAAAGGCAATCCCTGGGATATTTAAAACTTGCGACAGTAAAAAATTATTTTTTGAAAAATTTACTATAGAAAAGGCAATCCCTGGCGCACTTAAAATTTGCCACAGTAAAAAATTATTTTTTGAATAATTTACTATAGAAAAGGCAATCCCTGGCGTATTTAAAATTTGCGACAGTATAAAATAATTTTTTGAATAATTTACTATAGAAAAGGCAATCCCGGGCGTAATTAAAATTTGCGACAGTATAAAATTATTTTTTGAATAATTTACTATAGAAAAGGCAATCCCTGGCGCACTTAAAATTTGCGACAGTAAAAAATTATTTTTTGATAATTTACTATAGAAAAGGCAATCCCTGGCGTAATTAAAATTTGCGACAGTATAAAATTATTTTTTGCATAATTTACTATAGAAAAGGCAATCCCTGGTGCACTTAACATTTGCGACAGTAAAAATTATTTTTTGAATAATTTACTATAGAAAAGGCAATCCCTGGCGTAATTAAAATTTGCGACAGTAGAAAATTATTTTTTGAATAATTTACTATAGAAAAGGCAATCCCTGGCGCAATTAAAATTTGCGACAGTAGAAAATTATTTTTTGAAAAATTTACTGTAGAAAAGGCAATCCCTGGCGCAATTAAAATTTGCGACAGTAGAAAATTATTTTTTGAATAATTTACTATAGAAAAGGCAATCCCTGGCGCAATTAAAATTTGCGACAGTAAAAAATTATTTTTTGAATAATTTACTATAGAAAAGGCAATCCCTGGCGTAATTAAAATTTGCGACAGTAGAAAATTATTTTTTGAATAATTTACTATAGAAAAGGCAATCCCTGGGATATTTAAAATTTGCGACATTAGAAAATTATTTTTTGAATAATTTACTGTAGAAAAGGCAATCCCTGGCGCAATTAAAATTTGCGACAGTAGAAAATTATTTTTTGAAAAGTTTACTATAGAAAGGGCAATCCCTGGCGCAATTAAAATTTGCGACAGTAAAAAATTATTTTTTGCAAAATTTACTGTAGAAAAGGCAATCCCTGGCGCACTTAAAATTTGCGACAGGATAAAATTATTTTTTGCAAAATTTACTATAGAAAAGGCAATCCCTGGCGTATTTAAAATTTGCGACAGTAAAAAATTAATTTGTGAAAAATTTACCTGGCGAAATTGAAATTTGCGAGAGTAAAAAATTATTTTTTGAAAAATTTACTATAGAAAAGGCAATCCCTGGCGCACTTAAAATTTGCGACATTAAAAATTATTTTTTGAATAATTTACTATAGAAGGCAATCCCTGGCGTATTTAAAATTTGCGACAGTATAAAATTATTTTTTGAATAATTTACTATAGAATAGGCAATCCCTGGCGTAATTAAAATTTGCGACAGTATAAAATTATTTTTTGAATAATTTACTATAGAAAAGGCAATCCCTGGCGCACTTAAAATTTGCGACAGTTAAAAATTATTTTTTGAATAATTTAATATAGAAAAGGCAATCCCTGGCGTAATTAAAATTTGCGACAGTATAAAATTATTTTTTGAATAATTTACTATAGAAAAGGCAATCCCTGGCGTAATTAAAATTTGCGACAGTAGAAAATTATTTTTTGAATAATTTACTATAGAAAAGGCAATCCCTGGCGCAATTAAAATTTGCGACAGTAGAAAATTATTTTTTGAATAATTTACTATAGAAAAGGCAATCCCTGGCGTAATTAAAATTTGCGACAGTAGAAAATTATTTTTTGAATAATTTACTATAGAAAAGGCAATCCCTGGCGCATTTAAAATTTGCGACAGTAAACAATTAATTTGTGAAAAATTTACCTGGCGAAATTGAAATTTGCGACAGTAAAAAATCATTTTTTGAATAATTTACTATAGAAAAGGCAATCCCTGGCGTAATTAAAATTTGCGACAGTATAAAATTATTTTTTGCATAATTTACTATAGAAAAGGCAATCCCTGGTGCACTTAACATTTGCGACAGTAAAAAATAATTTTTTGAATAATTTACTATAGAAAAGGCAATCCCTGGCGTAATTAAAATGTGCGACAGTATAAAATTATTTTTTGAATAATTTACTATAGAAAAGGCAATCCCTGGCGCAATTAAAATTTGCGACAGTAGAAAACTATTTTTTGAAAAATTTACTGTAGAAAAGGCAAACCCTGGCGCAATTAAAATTTGCGACAGTAGAAAATTATTTTTTGAATAATTTACTATAGAAAAGGCAATCCCTGGCGCAATTAAAATTTGCGACAGTAAAAAATTATTTTTTGAATAATTTACTATAGAAAAGGCAATCCCTGGCGTAATTAAAATTTGCGACAGTAGAAAATTATTTTTTGAATAATTTACTATAGAAAAGGCAATCCCTGGGATATTTAAAATTTGCGACATTAGAAAATTATTTTTTGAATAATTTACTGTAGAAAAGGCAATCCCTGGCGCAATTAAAATTTGCGACAGTAGAAAATTATTTTTTGAAAAGTTTACTATAGAAAAGGCAATCCCTGGCGCAATTAAAATTTGCGACAGTAAAAAATTATTTTTTGCAAAATTTACTATAGAAAAGGCAATCCCTGGCGTATTTAAAATTTGCGACAGTAAAAAATTAATTTGTGAAAAATTTACCTGGCGAAATTGAAATTTGCGAGAGTAAAAAATTATTTTTTGAAAAATTTACTATAGAAAAGGCAATCCCTGGCGCACTTAAAATTTGCGACATTAAAAATTATTTTTTGAATAATTTACTATAGAAAATGCAATCCCTGGCGCATTTAAAATTTGCGACAGTAAACAATTAATTTGTGAAAAATTTACCTGGCGAAATTGAAATTTGCGACAGTAAAAAATCATTTTTTGAATAATTTACTATAGAAAAGGCAATCCCTGGCGCAATTAAAATTTGCGACAGTAAAACATTATTTTTTGAATAATTTACTATAGAAAAGGCAATCCCTGGCGTATTTAAAATTTGCGAAAGTAGAAAATTATTTTTTGAAAAAATTACCTGGCGAAATTGAAATTTGCGAGAGTAAAAAATTATTTTTTGAATAATTTACTATAGAAAAGGCAATCCCTGGCGTAATTAAAATTTGCGACAGTAGAAAATTATTTTTTGAATAATTTACTATAGAAAAGGCAATCCCTGGCGTAATTAAAATTTGCGACAATATAAAATTATTTTTTGAATAATTTACTATAGAAAAGGCAATCCCTGGCGTAATTAAAATTTGCGACAGTAGAAAACTATTTTTTGAATAATTTACTATAGAAAAGGCAATCCCTGGCGTAATTAAAATTTGCGACAGTAAAAAATTATTCTGTGAGAAATTTACTATAGAAAAGGCAATCCCTGGTGTAATTAAAATTTGCGACAGTAAAAAATTATTTTTTGAGTAATTTACTATAGAAAAGGCAATCCCTGGCGTAATTAAAATTTGCGACAGTATAAAATTATTTTTTGAATAATTTACTATAGAAAAGGCAATCCCTGGCGTAATTAAAATTTGCGACAGTTGAAAATTATTTTTTGAATAATTTACTATAGAAAAGGCAATCCCTGGCGCACTTAAAATTTGCGACAGTAAAAAATTATTTTTTGAATAATTTACTATAGAAAAGGCAATCCCTGGCGTAATTAAAATTTCCGACAGTATAAAATTATTTTTTGAAAAATTTACTATATAAAAGGCAATCCCTGGCGTAATTAAAATTTGCGACAGTATAAAATTATTTTTTGATTAATTTACTATATAAAAGGCAATCCCTGGCGTAATTAAAATTTGCGACAGTAAAAAATTATTTTTTGAATAATTTACTATAGAAAAGGCAATCCCTGGCGTAATTAAAATTTGCGACAGTAAAAAATTATTTTTTGCAAAATTTACTATAGAAAAAGCAATCCCTGGCGTATTTAAAATTTGCGACAGTATAAAATTAATTTTTGAAAAATTTACTGTAGAAAAGGCAATCCCTGGCGCAATTAAAATTTGCGACAGTAGAAAATTATTTTTTGAATAATTTACTGTAGAAAAGGCAATCCCTGGCGCAATTAAAATTTGCGACAGTAGAAAATTATTTTTTGAATAATTTACTATAGAAAAGGCAATCCCTGGCGTATTTAAAATTTGCGACAGTAAAAAATTATTTTTTGAATAATTTACTATAGAAAAGGCAATCCCTGGCGTATTTAAAATTTGCGACAGTAAAAAATTATTTTTTGAATAATTTACTATAGAAAAGGCAATCCCTGGCGTAATTAAAATTTGCGACAGTAAAAAATTATTTTTTGAATAATTTACTATAGAAAAGGCAATCCCTGGCGCACTTAAAATTTGCGACAGTAAAAAATTATTTTTTGAATAATTTACTATAGAAAAGGCAATCCCTGGGATATTTAAAATTTGCGACAGTAAAAAATTATCTTTTGAATAATTTACTATAGAAAAGGCAATCCCTGGCGTATTTAAAATTTGCGACAGTAAAAAATTATTTTTTGAATAATTTACTATAGAAAAGGCAATCCCTGGCGTATTTAAAATTTGCGACAGTAAAAAATTATTTTTTGAATAATTTACTATAGAAAAGGCAATCCCTGGCGCAGTTAACATTTGCGACAGTAAAAAATTATTTTTTGCAAAATTTACTATAGAAAAGGCAATCCCTGGCGTATTTAAAATTTGCGACAGTAGAAAATTATTTTTTGAATAATTTACTATAGAAAAGGCAATCCCTGGCGGAATTACAATTTGCGACAGTAAAAAATTATTTTTTGAAAAATTTACTGTAGAAAAGGCAATCCTTGGCGCAGTTAAAATTTGCGACAGTAGAAAATTATTTTTTGAATAATTTACTATAGAAAAGGCAATCCCTGGCGTAATTAAAATTTGCGACAGTAAAAAATTATTTTTTGAATAATTTACTATAGAAAAGGCAATCCCTGGCGTAATTAAAATTTCCGACAGTAGAAAATTATTTTTTGATTAATTTACTATAGAAAAGGCAACCCCTGGCGTATTTAAAATTTGCGACAGTAAAAAATTATTTTTTGAATAATTTACTATAGAAAAGGCAATCCCTGGCGTATTTGAAATTTGCGACAGTATAAAATTATTTTTTGAAAAATTTACTATATAAAAGGCAATCCCTGGCGTAATTAAAATTTGCGACAGTAAAAAATTATTTTTTGAATAATTTACTATAGAAAAGGCAATCCCTGGCGTAATTAAAATTTGCGACAGTAAAAAATTATTTTTTGCAAAATTTACTATAGAAAAAGCAATCCCTGGCGTATTTAAAATTTGCGACAGTATAAAATTAATTTTTGAAAAATTTACTGTAGAAAAGGCAATCCCTGGCGCAATTAAAATTTGCGACAGTAGAAAATTATTTTTTGAATAATTTACTGTAGAAAAGGCAATCCCTGGCGCAATTAAAATTTGCGACAGTAGAAAATTATTTTTTGAATAATTTACTATAGAAAAGGCAATCCCTGGCGTATTTAAAATTTGCGACAGTAAAAAATTATTTTTTGAATAATTTACTATAGAAAAGGCAATCCCTGGCGTATTTAAAATTTGCGACAGTAAAAAATTATTTTTTGAATAATTTACTATAGAAAAGGCAATCCCTGGCGTAATTAAAATTTGCGACAGTAAAAAATTATTTTTTGAATAATTTACTATAGAAAAGGCAATCCCTGGCGCACTTAAAATTTGCGACAGTAAAAAATTATTTTTTGAATAATTTACTATAGAAAAGGCAATCCCTGGGATATTTAAAATTTGCGACAGTAAAAAATTATCTTTTGAATAATTTACTATAGAAAAGGCAATCCCTGGCGTATTTAAAATTTGCGACAGTAAAAAATTATTTTTTGAATAATTTACTATAGAAAAGGCAATCCCTGGCGTATTTAAAATTTGCGACAGTAAAAAATTATTTTTTGAATAATTTACTATAGAAAAGGCAATCCCTGGCGCAGTTAACATTTGCGACAGTAAAAAATTATTTTTTGCAAAATTTACTATAGAAAAGGCAATCCCTGGCGTATTTAAAATTTGCGACAGTAGAAAATTATTTTTTGAATAATTTACTATAGAAAAGGCAATCCCTGGCGCAATTACAATTTGCGACAGTAAAAAATTATTTTTTGAAAAATTTACTGTAGAAAAGGCAATCCTTGGCGCAGTTAAAATTTGCGACAGTAGAAAATTATTTTTTGAATAATTTACTATAGAAAAGGCAATCCCTGGCGTAATTAAAATTTGCGACAGTAAAAAATTATTTTTTGAATAATTTACTATAGAAAAGGCAATCCCTGGCGTATTTAAAATTTGCGACAGTAAGAAATTAATTTGTGAGAAATTTACTATAGAAAAGGCAATCCCTGGGATATTTAAAACTTGCGACAGTAAAAAATTATTTTTTGAAAAATTTACTATAGAAAAGGCAATCCCTGGCGCACTTAAAATTTGCCACAGTAAAAAATTATTTTTTGAATAATTTACTATAGAAAAGGCAATCCCTGGCGTATTTAAAATTTGCGACAGTATAAAATAATTTTTTGAATAATTTACTATAGAAAAGGCAATCCCGGGCGTAATTAAAATTTGCGACAGTATAAAATTATTTTTTGAATAATTTACTATAGAAAAGGCAATCCCTGGCGCACTTAAAATTTGCGACAGTAAAAAATTATTTTTTGAATAATTTACTATAGAAAAGGCAATCCCTGGCGTAATTAAAATTTGCGACAGTATAAAATTATTTTTTGCATAATTTACTATAGAAAAGGCAATCCCTGGTGCACTTAACATTTGCGACAGTAAAAATTATTTTTTGAATAATTTACTATAGAAAAGGCAATCCCTGGCGTAATTAAAATTTGCGACAGTAGAAAATTATTTTTTGAATAATTTATTATAGAAAAGGCAATCCCTGGCGCAATTAAAATTTGCGACAGTAGAAAATTATTTTTTGAAAAATTTACTGTAGAAAAGGCAATCCCTGGCGCAATTAAAATTTGCGACAGTAGAAAATTATTTTTTGAATAATTTACTATAGAAAAGGCAATCCCTGGCGCAATTAAAATTTGCGACAGTAAAAAATTATTTTTTGAATAATTTACTATAGAAAAGGCAATCCCTGGCGTAATTAAAATTTGCGACAGTAGAAAATTATTTTTTTAATAATTTACTATAGAAAAGGCAATCCCTGGGATATTTAAAATTTGCGACATTAGAAAATTATTTTTTGAATAATTTACTGTAGAAAAGGCAATCCCTGGCGCAATTAAAATTTGCGACAGTAGAAAATTATTTTTTGAAAAGTTTACTATAGAAAGGGCAATCCCTGGCGCAGTTAAAATTTGCGACAGTAAAAAATTATTTTTTGCAAAATTTACTGTAGAAAAGGCAATCCCTGGCGCAATTAAAACTTGCGATAGTAAAAAATTATTTTTTGAAAAATTTACTGTAGAAAAGGCAATCCCTGGCGCAATTAAAATTTGCGACAGTAAAAAATTATTTTTTGAATAATTTACTATAGAAGAGGCAATCCCTGGCGCACTTAAAATTTGCGACAGGATAAAATTATTTTTTGCAAAATTTACTATAGAAAAGGCAATCCCTGGCGTATTTAAAATTTGCGACAGTAAAAAATTAATTTGTGAAAAATTTACCTGGCGAAATTGAAATTTGCGAGAGTAAAAAATTATTTTTTGAAAAATTTACTATAGAAAAGGCAATCCCTGGCGCACTTAAAATTTGCGACATTAAAAATTATTTTTTGAATAATTTACTATAGAAGGCAATCCCTGGCGTATTTAAAATTTGCGACAGTATAAAATTATTTTTTGAATAATTTACTATAGAATAGGCAATCCCTGGCGTAATAAAAATTTGCGACAGTATAAAATTATTTTTTGAATAATTTACTATAGAAAAGGCAATCCCTGGCGCACTTAAAATTTGCGACAGTTAAAAATTATTTTTTGAATAATTTAATATAGAAAAGGCAATCCCTGGCGTAATTAAAATTTGCGACAGTATAAAATTATTTTTTGAATAATTTACTATAGAAAAGGCAATCCCTGGCGTATTTAAAATTTGCGACAGTATAAAATTATTTTTTGAATAATTTACTATAGAATAGGCAATCCCTGGCGAAATTAAAATTTGCGACAGTAGAAAATTATTTTTTGAATAATTTACTATAGAAAAGGCAATCCCTGGCGCAATTAAAATTTGCGACAGTAGAAAATTATTTTTTGAAAAGTTTACTATAGAAAAGGCAATCCCTGGCGCACTTAAAATTTGCGACAGTAAAAAATTATTTTTTGAATAATTTACTATAGAAAAGGCAATCCCTGGCGTAATTAAAATTTGCGACAGTATAAAATTATTTTTTGCATAATTTACTATAGAAAAGGCAATCCCTGGTGCACTTAACATTTGCGACAGTAAAAATTATTTTTTGAATAATTTACTATAGAAAAGGCAATCCCTGGCGTAATTAAAATTTGCGACAGTAGAAAATTATTTTTTGAATAATTTATTATAGAAAAGGCAATCCCTGGCGCAATTAAAATTTGCGACAGTAGAAAATTATTTTTTGAAAAATTTACTGTAGAAAAGGCAATCCCTGGCGCAATTAAAATTTGCGACAGTAAAAAATTATTTTTTGAATAATTTACTATAGAAAAGGCAATCCCTGGCGTAATTAAAATTTGCGACAGTAGAAAATTATTTTTTGAATAATTTACTATAGAAAAGGCAATCCCTGGGATATTTAAAATTTGCGACATTAGAAAATTATTTTTTGAATAATTTACTGTAGAAAAGGCAATCCCTGGCGCAATTAAAATTTGCGACAGTAGAAAATTATTTTTTGAAAAGTTTACTATAGAAAGGGCAATCCCTGGCGCAGTTAAAATTTGCGACAGTAAAAAATTATTTTTTGCAAAATTTACTGTAGAAAAGGCAATCCCTGGCGCAATTAAAACTTGCGATAGTAAAAAATTATTTTTTGAAAAATTTACTGTAGAAAAGGCAATCCCTGGCGCAATTAAAATTTGCGACAGTAAAAAATTATTTTTTGAATAATTTACTATAGAAGAGGCAATCCCTGGCGCACTTAAAATTTGCGACAGGATAAAATTATTTTTTGCAAAATTTACTATAGAAAAGGCAATCCCTGGCGTATTTAAAATTTGCGACAGTAAAAAATTAATTTGTGAAAAATTTACCTGGCGAAATTGAAATTTGCGAGAGTAAAAAATTATTTTTTGAAAAATTTACTATAGAAAAGGCAATCCCTGGCGCACTTAAAATTTGCGACATTAAAAATTATTTTTTGAATAATTTACTATAGAAGGCAATCCCTGGCGTATTTAAAATTTGCGACAGTATAAAATTATTTTTTGAATAATTTACTATAGAATAGGCAATCCCTGGCGTAATAAAAATTTGCGACAGTATAAAATTATTTTTTGAATAATTTACTATAGAAAAGGCAATCCCTGGCGCACTTAAAATTTGCGACAGTTAAAAATTATTTTTTGAATAATTTAATATAGAAAAGGCAATCCCTGGCGTAATTAAAATTTGCGACAGTATAAAATTATTTTTTGAATAATTTACTATAGAAAAGGCAATCCCTGGCGTATTTAAAATTTGCGACAGTATAAAATTATTTTTTGAATAATTTACTATAGAATAGGCAATCCCTGGCGAAATTAAAATTTGCGACAGTAGAAAATTATTTTTTGAATAATTTACTATAGAAAAGGCAATCCCTGGCGCAATTAAAATTTGCGACAGTAGAAAATTATTTTTTGAAAAGTTTACTATAGAAAAGGCAATCCCTGGCGCACTTAAAATTTGCGACAGTAAAAAATTATTTTTTGAATAATTTACTATAGAAAAGGCAATCCCTGGCGTAATTAAAATTTGCGACAGTATAAAATTATTTTTTGCATAATTTACTATAGAAAAGGCAATCCCTGGTGCACTTAACATTTGCGACAGTAAAAATTATTTTTTGAATAATTTACTATAGAAAAGGCAATCCCTGGCGTAATTAAAATTTGCGACAGTAGAAAATTATTTTTTGAATAATTTATTATAGAAAAGGCAATCCCTGGCGCAATTAAAATTTGCGACAGTAGAAAATTATTTTTTGAAAAATTTACTGTAGAAAAGGCAATCCCTGGCGCAATTAAAATTTGCGACAGTAGAAAATTATTTTTTGAATAATTTACTATAGAAAAGGCAATCCCTGGCGCAATTAAAATTTGCGACAGTAAAAAATTATTTTTTGAATAATTTACTATAGAAAAGGCAATCCCTGGCGTAATTAAAATTTGCGACAGTAGAAAATTATTTTTTGAATAATTTACTATAGAAAAGGCAATCCCTGGGATATTTAAAATTTGCGACATTAGAAAATTATTTTTTGAATAATTTACTGTAGAAAAGGCAATCCCTGGCGCAATTAAGATTTGCGACAGTAGAAAATTATTTTTTGAAAAGTTTACTATAGAAAGGGCAATCCCTGGCGCAATTAAAATTTGCGACAGTAAAAAATTATTTTTTGCAAAATTTACTGTAGAAAAGGCAATCCCTGGCGCAATTAAAACTTGCGATAGTAAAAAATTATTTTTTGAAAAATTTACTGTAGAAAAGGCAATCCCTGGCGCAATTAAAATTTGCGACAGTAAAAAATTATTTTTTGAATAATTTACTATAGAAAAGGCAATCCCTGGCGCACTTAAAATTTGCGACAGGATAAAATTATTTTTTGCAAAATTTACTATAGAAAAGGCAATCCCTGGCGTATTTAAAATTTGCGACAGTAAAAAATTAATTTGTGAAAAATTTACCTGGCGAAATTGAAATTTGCGAGAGTAAAAAATTATTTTTTGAAAAATTTACTATAGAAAAGGCAATCCCTGGCGCACTTAAAATTTGCGACATTAAAAATTATTTTTTGAATAATTTACTATAAAAGGCAATCCCTGGCGTATTTAAAATTTGCGACAGTATAAAATTATTTTTTGAATAATTTACTATAGAATAGGCAATCCCTGGCGTAATTAAAATTTGCGACAGTATAAAATTATTTTTTGAATAATTTACTATAGAAAAGGCAATCCCTGGCGCACTTAAAATTTGCGACAGTTAAAAATTATTTTTTGAATAATTTAATATAGAAAAGGCAATCCCTGGCGTAATTAAAATTTGCGACAGTATAAAATTATTTTTTGAATAATTTACTATAGAAAAGGCAATCCCTGGCGTATTTAAAATTTGCGACAGTATAAAATTATTTTTTGAATAATTTACTATAGAATAGGCAATCCCTGGCGTAATTAAAATTTGCGACAGTAGAAAATTATTTTTTGAATAATTTACTATAGAAAAGGCAATCCCTGGCGCAATTAAAATTTGCGACAGTAGAAAATTATTTTTTGAAAAGTTTACTATAGAAAAGGCAATCCCTGGCGCAATTAAAATTTGCGAGAGTAAAAAATTATTTTTTGCAAAATTTACTATAGAAAAGGCAATCCCTGGCGTATTTAAAATTTGCGACAGTAAAAAATTAATTTGTGAAAAATTTACCTGGCGAAATTGAAATTTGCGAGAGTAAAAAATTATTTTTTGAAAAATTTACTATAGAAAAGGCAATCCCTGGCGCACTTAAAATTTGCGACATTAAAAATTATTTTTTGAATAATTTACTATAGAAAAGGCAATCCCTGGCGCATTTAAAATTTGCGACAGTAAACAATTAATTTGTGAAAAATTTACCTGGCGAAATTGAAATTTGCGACAGTAAAAAATCATTTTTTGAATAATTTACTATAGAAAAGGCAATCCCTGGCGCAATTAAAATTTGCGACAGTAAAACATTATTTTTTGAATAATTTACTATAGAAAAGGCAATCCCTGGCGTATTTAAAATTTGCGAAAGTAGAAAATTATTTTTTGAAAAATTTACCTGGCGAAATTGAAATTTGCGAGAGTAAAAAATTATTTTTTGAATAATTTACTATAGAAAAGGCAATCCCTGGCGTAATTAAAATTTGCGACAGTAGAAAATTATTTTTTGAATAATTTACTATAGAAAAGGCAATCCCTGGCGTAATTAAAATTTGCGACAATATAAAATTATTTTTTGAATAATTTACTATAGAAAAGGCAATCCCTTGCGCAATTAAAATTTGCGACAATATAAAATTATTTTTTGAATAATTTACTATAGAAAAGGCAATCACTGGCGTAATTAAAATTTGCGACAGTAAAAAATTAATTTGTGAAAAATTTACCTGGCGAAATTGAAATTTGCGGGAGTAAAAAATTATTTTTTGAATAATTTACTATAGAAAAGGCAATCCCTGGCGTAATTAAAATTTGCGACAGTAAAAAATTATTTTTTGAATAATTTACTATAGAAAAGGCAATCCCTGGCGTAATTAAAATTTGCGACAGTAAAAAATTATTCTGTGAGAAATTTACTATAGAAAAGGCAATCCCTGGTGTAATTAAAATTTGCGACAGTAAAAAATTATTTTTTGAGTAATTTACTATAGAAAAGGCAATCCCTGGCGTAATTAAAATTTGCGACAGTATAAAATTATTTTTTGAATAATTTACTATAGAAAAGGCAATCCTTGGCGCACTTAAAATTTGCGACAGTAAAAAATTATTTTGGGAGAAATTTACTATAGAAAAGGCAATCCCTGGCGCAATTAAAATTTGCGACAGTAAAAAATTATTTTTTGAATAATTTACTATAGAAAAGGCAATCCCTGGCGCAATTAAAATTTGCGACAGTAAAAAATTATTTTTTGAATAATTTACTATAGAAAAGGCAATCCCTGGCGTAATTAAAATTTGCGTCAGTAGAAAATTATTTTTTGAATAATTTACTATAGAAAAGGCAATCCCTGGCGTATTTAAAATTTGCGACAGTAAAAATTAATATTTTGAAAAATTTACTGTAGAAAAGGCAATCCCTGGCGCAATTAAAATTTGCGACAGTAAAAAATTATTTTCTGAATAATTTACTATAGAAAAGGCAATCCCTGGCGTAATTAAAATTTGCGACAGTTGAAAATTATTTTTTGAATAATTTACTATAGAAAAGGCAATCCCTGGCGTAATTAAAATTTTCGACAGTTGAAAATTATTTTTTGAATAATTTACTATAGAAAAGGCAATCCCTGGCGCAATTAAAATTTGCGACAGTAAAAAATTATTTTTTGAATAATTTACTATAGAAAAGGCAATCCCTGGCGTATTTAAAATTTGCTACAGCAGAAAATTATTTTTTGAATAATTTACTATAGAAAAGGCAATCCCTGGCGTAATTAAAATTTGCGACAGTATAAAATTATTTTTTGAATAATTTACTATAGAAAAGGCAATCCTTGGCGTAATTAAAATTTGCGACAGTATAACACTATTTTTTGAATAATTTACTATAGAAAAGGCAATCCCTTGCGCAATTAAAATTTGCGACAGTATAAAATTATTTTTTGAATAATTTACTATAGAAAAGGCAATCCCTGGCGTAATTAAAATTTGCGACAGTAAAAAATTAATTTGTGAAAAATTTACCTGGCGAAATTGAAATTTGCGAGAGTAAAAAATTATTTTTTGAATAATTTACTATAGAAAAGGCAATCCCTGGCGTAATTAAAATTTGCGACAGTAAAAAATTATTTTTTGAATAATTTACTATAGAAAAGGCAATCCCTGGCGTATTTAAAATTTGCGACAGTAGAAAATTATTTTTTGAAAAATTTACCTGGCGAAATTGAAATTTGCGAGAGTAAAAAATTATTTTTTGAATAATTTACTATAGAAAAGGCAACCTTGGCGTATTTAAAATTTGCGACAGTAAAAAATTATTTTTTGAATAATTTACTATAGAAAAGGCAATCCCTGGCGTATTTAAAATTTGCGACAGTAAAAAATTATTTTTTGAATAATTTACTATAGAAAAGGCAATCCCTGGCGCAATTAAAATTTGCGACAGTAAAAAATTATTTTTTGCAAAATTTACTACAGAAAAGGCAATCCCTGGCGTATTTAAAATTTGCGACAGTAGAAAATTATTTTTTGAATAATTTACTATAGAAAAGGCAATCCCTGGCGCAATTACAATTTGCGACAGTAAAAAATTATTTTTTGAAAAATTTACTGTAGAAAAGGCAATCCCTGGCGCAATTAAAATTTGCGACAGTAGAAAATTATTTTTTGAATAATTTACTATAGAAAAGGCAATCCCTGGCGTAATTAAAATTTGCGACAGTAAAAGATTATTTTTTGAATAATTTACTATAGAAAAGGCAATCCCTGGCGTATTTAAAATTTGCGACAGTAAGAAATTAATTTGTGAGAAATTTACTATAGAAAAGGCAATCCCTGGGATATTTAAAATTTGCGACAATAAAAAATTATTTTTTGAAAAATTTACTATAGAAAAGGCAATCCCTGGCGCACTTAAAATTTGCCGCAGTAAAAAATTATTTTTTGAATAATTTACTATAGAAAAGGCAATCCCTGTCGTATTTAAAATTTGCGACAGTATAAAATAATTTTTTGAATAATTTACTATAGAAAAGGCAATCCCTGGCGTAATTAAAATTTGCGACAGTATAAAATTATTTTTTGAATAATTTACTATAGAAAAGGCAATCCCTGGCGCACTTAAAATTTGCGACAGTAAAAAATTATTTTTTGAATAATTTACTATAGAAAAGGCAATCCCTGGCGTAATTAAAATTTGCGACAGTATAAAATTATTTTTTGAATAATTTAATATAGAAAAGGCAATCCCTGGCGCTCTTAAAATTTGCGACGGTAAAAAATTATTTTTTGAATAATTTACTATAGAAAAGGCAATCCCTGGCGTAATTAAAAATTGCGACAGTATAAAATTATTTTTTGAATAATTTACTATAGAAAAGGCAATCCCTGGCGCAATTAAAATTTGCGACAGTAGAAAATTATTTTTTGATAAATTTACTATAGAAAAGGCAATCCCTGGCGTAATTAAAATTTGCGACAGTAGAAAATTATTTTTTGAATAATTTACTATAGAAAAGGCAATCCCTGGGATATTTAAAATTTGCGACAGTAGAAAATTATTTTTTGAATAATTTACTATAGAAAAGGCAATCCCTGGCGCAATTAAAATTTGCGACAGTAGAAAATTATTTTTTGAAAAGTTTACTATAGAAAAGGCAATCCCTGTCGCAATTAAAATTTGCGACAGTAAAAAATTATTTTTTGCAAAATTTACTGTAGAAAAGGCAATCCCTGGCGCAATTAAAACTTGCGATTGTAAAAAAATATTTTGTGAAAAATTTACTGTAGAAAAGGCAATCCCTGGCGCAATTAAAATTTGCGACAGTAAAAAATTATTTTTTCAATAATTTACTATAGAAAAGGCAATCCCTGGCGTAATTAAAATTTGGGACAGTAAAAAATTATTTTTTGAAAAATTTACTGTAGAAAAGGCAATCCCTGGCGCAATTAAAATTTGCGACAGTATAAAATTATTTTTTGAATAATTTACTATAGAAAAGGCAATCCCTGGCGCACTTAAAATTTGCGACAGTAAAAAATTATTTTTTGAATAATTTACTATAGAAAAGGCAATCCCTGGCGTAATTAAAATTTGCGACAGTATAAAATTATTTTTTGAATAATTTAATATAGAAAAGGCAATCCCTGGCGCTCTTAAAATTTGCGACGGTAAAAAATTATTTTTTGAATAATTTACTATAGAAAAGGCAATCCCTGGCGTATTTAAAATTTTCGACAGTAAAAAATTATTTTTTGAATAATTTACTATAGAAAAGGCAATCCCTGGCGTAATTAAAATTTGCGACAGTATAAAATTATTTTTTGAATAATTTACTATAGAAAAGGCAATCCCTGGCGCACTTAAAATTTGCGACAGTATAAAATTAGTTTTTGAATAATTTACTATAGAAAAGGCAATCCCTGGCGTAATTAAAATTTGCGACAGTAAAAAATTATTTTGTGAGAAATTTACTATAGAAAAGGCAATCCCTGGGATATTTAAAATTTGCGACAGTAAAAAATTATTTTTTGAAAAATTTACTATAGAAAAGGCAATCCCTGGCGTAATTAAAACTCGCGATAGTAAAAAATTATTTTTTGAAAAATTTACTACAGAAAAGGCAATCCCTGACGCAATTAAAATTTGCGACAGTAGAAAATTATTTTTTGAATAATTTACTATAGAAAAGGCAATCCCTGGCGCACTTAAAATTTGCGACAGTAAAAAATTATTTTGGGAAAAATTTACTATAGAAAAGGCAATCCCTGGCGCAATTAAAATTTGCGACAGTAAAAAATTTTTTTTGAATAATTTACTATAGAAAAGGCAATCCCTGGCGCAATTAAAATTTGCGACAGTAAAAAAAAATTTTTTGAATAATTTACTATAGAAAAGGCAATCCCTGGCGTAATTAAAATTTGCGACAGTAAAAAATTATTTTTTGAATAATTTACTATAGAAAAGGCAATCCCTGGGATATTTAAAATTTGCGACAGTAAAAAATTACTTTTTGAATAATTTACTATAGAAAAGGCATTACCTGGCGCACTTAAAATTTGCGACTGTAAAAAATTATTTTTTGAATAATTTACTATAGAAAAGGCAATCCCTGGCGCACTTAAAATTTGGACAGTAAAAAAATATTTTTTGAATAATTTACTATAGAAAAGGCAATCCCTGGATTAATTAAAATTTGCGACAGTAGAAAATTATTTTTTGAATAATTTACTATAGAAAAGGCAATCCCTGGCGTAATTAAAATTTGTGACAGTTAAAAATTATTATTTGAATTGCCTTTTCTATAGTAAATTATTCAAAAAATAATTTTCTACTGTCGCAAATTTTAAGTGTGCCAGGGATTGCCTTTTCTATAGTAAATTATTCAAAAAATAATTTTCTACTGTCGCAAATTTTAATTACGCCAGGGATTGCCTTTTCTATAGTAAATTATTCAAAAAATAATTTTTTACTGTCGCAAATTTTAAATGTCCCAGGGATTGCCTTTTCTACAGTAAATTTTTCAAAAATTAATTTTTTACTGTCGCAAATTTTAATTGCGCCAGGGATTGCCTTTTCTATAGTAAACTTTTCAAAAAATAATTTTTTACTGTCGCAAATTTTAATTACGCCAGGGATTGCCTTTTCTATAGTAAATTATTCAAAAAACAAATTTTCTACTGTCGCAAATTTTAATTACGCCAGGGATTGCCTTTTCTATAGTAAATTATTCAAAAAATAATTTTTTACTGTCGAAAATTTTAATTGCGCCAGGGATTGCCTTTTCTATAGTAAATTATTCAAAAAATAATTTTATACTGTCGCAAATTTTAATTACGCCAGGGATTGCCTTTTCTATAGTAAATTATTCAAAAAATAATTTTATACTGTCGCAAATTTTAAATGCGCCAGGGATTGCCTTTTCTATAGTAAATTATTCAAAAAATAATTTTATACTGTCGCAAATTTTAATTACGCCAGGGATTGCCTTTTCTATAGTAAATTATTCAAAAAATAATTTTTTACTGTCGCAAATTTTAATTGCGCCAGGGATTGCCTTTTCTATAGTAAATTATTCAAAAAATAATTTTCTACTGTCGCAAATTTTAATTACGCCAGCGATTGCCTTTTCTATAGTAAATTATTCAAAAAATAATTTTTTACTGTCGCAAATTTTAATTGCGCCAGGGATTGCCTTTTCTATAGTAAATTATTCAAAAAATAATTTTCTACTGTCGCAAATATTAATTACGCCAGGGATTGCCTTTTCTATAGTAAATTATTCAAAAAATAATTTTATACTGTCGCAAATTTTAAGTGCGCCAGGGATTGCCTTTTCTATAGTAAACTTTTCAAAAAATAATTTTTTACTGTCGCAAATTTTAATTGCGCCAGGGATTGCCTTTTCTATAGTAAATTATTCAAAAAATAATTTTCAACTGTCGCAAATTTTAATTACGCCAGGGATTGTCTTTTCTATAGTAAATTATTCAAAAAATAATTTTCAACTGTCGCAAATTTTAATTACGCCAGGGATTGCCTTTTCTATAGTAAATTATTCAAAAAATAATTTTCTACTGTCGCAAATTTTAATTGCGCCAGGGATTGCCTTTTCTATAGTAAATTATTCAAAAAATAATTTTCTACTGTCGCAAATTTTAATTACGCCAGGGATTGCCTTTTCTATAGTAAATTATTCAAAAAATAATTTTCAACTGTCGCAAATTTTAATTACGCCAGGGATTGCCTTTTCTATAGTAAATTATTCAAAAAATAATTTTATACTGTCGCAAATTTTAAGTGCGCCAGGGATTGCCTTTTCTATAGTAAATTATTCAAAAAATAATTTTATACTGTCGCAAATTTTAATTACGCCAGGGATTGCCTTCTCTATAGTAAATTATTCAAAAAATAATTTTTTACTGTCGCAAATTTTAATTGCGCCAGGGATTGCCTTTTCTATAGTAAATTATTCAAAAAATAATTTTCTACTGTCGCAAATTTTAATTACGCCAGGGATTGCCTTTTCTATAGTAAATTATTCAAAAAATGATTTTTTACTGTCGCAAATTTTAAGTGCGCCAGGGATTGCCTTTTCTATAGTAAATTATTCAAAAAATAATTTTTTACTGTCGCAAATTTTAATTGCGCCAGGGATTGCCTTTTCTATAGTAAATTATTCAAAAAATAATTTTCTACTTTCGCAAATATTAATTACGCCAGGGATTGCCTTTTCTATAGTAAATTATTCAAAAAATAATTTTTTACTGTCGCAAATTTTAATTGCGCCAGGGATTGCCTTTTCTATAGTAAATTATTCAAAAAATAATTTTCTACTGTCGCAAATGTTAATTGCGCCAGGGATTGCCTTTTCTATAGTAAATTATTCAAAAAATAATTTTTTACTGTCAAAAATTTTAAATACGCCAGGGATTGCCTTTTCTATAGTAAATTATTCAAAAAATAATTTTCTATTGTCGCAAATTTTAATTGCGCCAGGGATTGCCTTTTCTATGGTAAATTTCTCACAAAATAATTTTTTACTGTCGCAAATTTTAATTGCGCCAAGGATTGCCTTTTCTATAGTAAATTATTCAAAAAATAATTTTCTACTGTCGCAAATTTTAAATATCCCAGGGATTCCCTTTTCTATAGTAAATTATTCAAAAAATAATTTTCTACTGTCGCAAATTTTAATTGCGCCAGGTATTGCCTTTTCTATAGTAAATTATTCAAAAAATTATTTTTTACTGTCGCAAATTTTAATTGCGCCAGGGATTGCCTTTTCTATAGTAAATTATTCAAAAAATAATTTTCTACTGTCGCAAATTTTAATTACGCCAGGGATTGCCTTTTCTATAGTAAATTATTCAAAAAATAATTTTCAACTGTCGCAACTTTTAATTGCGCCAGGGATTGCCTTTTCTATAGTAAATTTCTCACAAAATAATTTTTTACTGTCGCAAATTTTAATTGCGCCAAGGATTGCCTTTTCTATAGTAAATTATTCAAAAAATAATTTTCTACTGTCGCAAATTTTAAATATCCCAGGGATTGCCTTTTCTATAGTAAATTATTCAAAAAATAATTTTCAACTGTCGCAAATTTTAATTGGGCCAGGGATTGCCTTTTCTATAGTAAATTATTCAAAAAATAATTTTATACTGTCGCAAATTTTAAGTGCGCCAGGGATTGCCTTTTCTATAGTAAATTATTCAAAAAATAATTTTCAACTGTCGCAAATTTTAATTGCGCCAGGGATTGCCTTTTCTATAGTAAATTATTCAAAAAATAATTTTCTACTGTCGCAAATTTTAATTACGCCAGGGATTGCCTCTTCTATAGTAAATTATTCAAAAAATAATTTTTTACTGTCGCAAATTTTAAGTGCGCCAGGGATTGCCTTTTTTATATTAAACATTTCAAAAAATAATTTTCTACTGTCGCAAATTTTAAGTGCGCCAGGGATTGCCTTTTCTATAGTAAATTATTCAAAAAATAATTTCTTACTGTCGCAAATTTTAAATACGCCAGGGATTGCCTTTTCTATAGTAAATTATTCAAAAAATAATTTTTTACTATCGCAAGTTTTAATTGCGCCATGGATTGCCTTTTCTACAGTAAATTATTCAAAAAATAATTTTCTACTGTCGCAAATTTTAATTACGCCAGGGATTGCCTTTTATATTGTAAATTATTCAAAAAATAATTTTATACTGTCGCAAATTTTAATTACGCCAGGGATTGCCTTTTCTATAGTAAATTATTCAAAAAATAATTTTTTACTGTCGCAAATTTTAATTGCGCCAGAGATTGCCTTTTCTATAGTAAATTATTCAAAAAATAATTTTCAACTGTCGCAAATTTTAATTACGCCAAGGATTGCCTTTTCTATAGTAAATTATTCAAAAAATAATTTTTTACTGTCGCAAGTTTTAATTGCGCCAGGGATTGCCTTTTCTATAGTAAATTATTCAAAAAATAATTTTCTACTGTCGCAAATTTTAATTACGCCAGGGATTGCCTTTTATATAGTAAATTTTTCAAAAATTAATTTTATACTGTCGCAAATTTTAAATACGCCAGGGATTGCCTTTTCTATAGTAAATTATTCAAAAAATAATTTTCTACTGTCGCAAATTTTAATTACGCCAGGGATTGCCTTTTCTATAGTAAATTATTCAAAAAATAATTTTTTACTGTCGCAAGTTTTAATTACGCCAGGGATTGCCTTTTCTATAGTAAATTTTTCAAAAAATAATTTTTTACTGTCGCAAATTTTAAATATCCCAGGGATTGCCTTTTCTATAGTAAATTATTCAAAAAATAATTTTCTACTGTCGCAAATTTTAAGTGCGCCTGGGATTGCCTTTTCTATAGTAAATTATTCAAAAAATAATTTTATACTGTCGCAAATTTTAATTACGCCAGGGATTGCCTTTTCTATAGTAAATTATTCAAAAAATAATTTTATACTGTCGCAAATTTTAAATACGCCAGGGATTGCCTTTTATATAGTAAATTATTCAAAAAAAATTTTATACTGTCGCAAATTTTAATTACGCCAGGGATTGCCTTTTCTATAGTAAATTATTCAAAAAATAATTTTTTACTGTCGCAAATTTTAATTACGCCAGGGATTGCCTTTTCTATAGTAAATTATTCAAAAAATAATTTTTTACTGTCGCAAATTTTAAATATCCCAGGGATTGCCTTTTCTATAGTAAATTATTAAAAAAATAATTTTCTACTGTCGCAAATTTTAAGTGCACCAGGGATTGCCTTTTCTGTAGTAAATTATTCAAAAAATAATTTTCAACTGTCGCAAATTGTAATTGCGCCAGGGATTGCCTTTTCTATAGTAAATTATTCAAAAAATAATTTTTTACTGTCGAAAATTTTAATTACGCCAGGGATTGCCTTTTCTATAGTAAATTATTCAAAAAATAATTTTCTACTGTCGCAAATTTTAATTGCGCCAGGTTTTGCCTTTTCTATAGTAAATTATTCAAAATATAATTTTCTACTGTCGCAAATTTTAAGTGCGCCAGGGATTGCCTTTTCTATAGTAAATTATTCAAAAAATAATTTTTTACTATCGCAAGTTTTAATTGCGCCAGGGATTGCCTTTTCTACAGTAAATTATTCAAAAAATAATTTTCTACTCTCGCAAATTTTAATTACGCCAGGGATTGCCTTTTATATAGTAAATTATTCAAAAAATAATTTTATATTGTCGCAAATTTTAATTACGCCAGGGATTGCCTTTTCTATAGTAAATTATTCAAAAAATAATTTTTTACTGTCGCAAATTTTAAGTGCGCCAGGGATTGCCTTTTCTATAGTAATTTTTGCAAAAAACAATTTTTTACTGTCGCAAATTTTAATTGCGCCAGGAATTGCCTTTTCTATAGTAAATTATTCAAAAAATAATTTTCTACTGTCGCAAATTTTAATTCCGCCAGGGATTGCCTTTTCTATTGTAAATTATTCAAAAAATAATTTTCTACTGTCGCAAATTTTAAATATCCCAGGGATTGCCTTTTCTATAGTAAATTTCTCACAAAATAATTTTTTACTGTCGCAAATTTTAATTGCGCCAGGGATTGCCTTTTCTATAGTAAATTATTCAAAACATAATTTTATACTGTCGCAAATTTTAATTACGCCAGGGATTGCCTTTTCTATAGTAAATTATTCAAAAAATAATTTTTTACTGTCGCAAATTTTAATTGCGCCAGGGATTGCCTTTTCTATAGTAAATTATTCAAAAAATAATTTTCAACTGTCGCAAATTTTAATTACGCCAGGGATTGCCTTTTCTATAGTAAATTTTGCAAAAAATAATTTTTTACTGTCGCAAATTTTAATTACGCCAGGGATTGCCTTTTCTATAGTAAATTATTCAAAAAATAATTTTCTACTCTCGCAAATTTTAATTACGCCAGGGATTGCCTTTTCTACAGTAAATTATTCAAAAAATAATTTTCTACTGTCGCAAATTTTAATTACGCCAGGGATTGCCTTTTATATAGTAAATTATTCAAAAAATAATTTTATACTGTCGCAAATTTTAAATACGCCAGGGATTGCCTTTTCTATAGTAAATTATTCAAAAAATAATTTTCTACTGTCGCAAATTTTAATTACGCCAGGGATTGCCTTTTCTATAGTAAATTATTCAAAACATAATTTTATACTGTCGCAAATTTTAATTACGCCAGGGATTGCCTTTTCTATAGTAAATTATTCAAAAAATAATTTTCTACTGTCTCAAATGTTAAGTGCGCCAGGTATTGCCTTTTCTATAGTAAATTATTCAAAAAATAATTTTCTACTGTCGCAAATTTTAAATGCGCCAGGGATTGCCTTTTCTATAGTAAATTATTCAAAAAATAATTTTTTACTATCGCAAGTGTTAATTGCACCAGGGTTTGCCTTTTCTACAGTAAATTATTCAAAAAATAATTTTCTACTGTCGCAAATTTTAATTACGCCAGGGATTGCCTTTTCTATAGTAAATTATTCAAAAAATAATTTTTTACTGTCGCAAATTTAAATTGCGCCAGGGATTGCCTTTTCTGTAGTAAATTATTCAAAAAATAATTTTCAACTGTCGCAAATTTTAATTACGCCAGGGATTGCCTTTTCTATAGTAAATTATTCAAAAAATAATTTTTTACTGTCGCAAATTTTAATTGCGCCAGGGATTGCCTTTTCTACAGTAAATTATTCAAAAAATAATTTTCTACTGTCGCAAATTTTAATTACGCCAGGGATTGCCTTTTATATAGTAAATTATTCAAAAAATAATTTTATACTATCGCAAATTTTAATTACGCCAGGGATTGCCTTTTCTATAGTAAATTATTCAAAAAATAATTTTTTACTGTCGCAAATTTTAAATACGCCAGGGATTGCCTTTTCTATAGTAAATTATTCAAAAAATAATTTTCTACTGTCGCAAATTTTAATAACGCCAGGGATTGCCTTTTCTATAGTAAATTATTCAAAAAATAATTTTTTACTGTCGCAAGTTTTAATTACGCCAGGGATTGCCTTTTCTCTAGTAAATTTTTCAAAAAATAATTTTTTACTGTCGCAAATTTTAAATATCCCAGGGATTGCCTTTTCTATAGTAAATTATTCAAAAAATAATTTTATACTGTCGCAAATTTTAATTGCGTCAGGGATTGCCTTTTCTACAGTAAATTATTCAAAAAATAATTTTCTACTGTCGCAAATTTTAATTACGCCAGGGATTGCCTTTTCTACAGTAAATTATTCAAAAAATAATTTTATACTATCGCAAGTTTTAATTGCGCCAGGGATTGCCTTTTCTATAGTAAATTATTCAAAAAATAATTTTTTACTGTCGCAAGTTTTAATTACGCCAGGGATTGCCTTTTCTCTAGTAAATTTTTCAAAAAATAATTTTTTACTGTCGCAAATTTTAAATATCCCAGGGATTGCCTTTTCTATAGTAAATTATTCAAAAAATAATTTTATACTGTCGCAAATTTTAATTGCGTCAGGGATTGCCTTTTCTACAGTAAATTATTCAAAAAATAATTTTCTACTGTCGCAAATTTTAATTACGCCAGGGATTGCCTTTTCTACAGTAAATTATTCAAAAAATAATTTTATACTATCGCAAGTTTTAATTGCGCCAGGGATTGCCTTTTCTATAGTAAATTATTCAAAAAATAATTTTTTACTGTCGCAAATTTTAAGTGCTCCAGGGATTGCCTTTTCTACAGTAAATTATTCAAAAAATAATTTTCAACTGTCGAAAATTTTAATTACGCCAGGGATTGCCTTTTCTATAGTAAATTATTCAAAAAATAATTTTTTACTGTCGCAAATTTTAATTGCGCCAGGGATTGCCTTTTCTATAGTAAATTATTCAAAAAATAATTTTCAACTGTCGCAAATTTTAATTACGCCAGGGATTGCCTTTTCTATAGTAAATTTTGCAAAAAATAATTTTTTACTGTCGCAAATTTTAAATATCCCAGGGATTGCCTTTTATATAGTAAATTATTCAAAAAATAATTTTCTACTGTCGCAAATTTTAATTACGCCAGGGATTGCCTTTTCTATAGTAAATTATTCAAAAAATAATTTTTTACTGTCGCAAATTTTAATTGCGCCAGGGATTGCCTTTTCTGTAGTAAATTATTCAAAAAATAATTTTCAACTGTCGCAAATTTTAATTACGCCAGGGATTGCCTTTTCTTTAGTAAATTATTCAAAAAATAATTTTTTACTGTCGCAAATTTTAATTGCGCCAGGGATTGCCTTTTCTACAGTAAATTATTCAAAAAATAATTTTCTACTGTCGCAAATTTTAATTACGCCAGGGATTGCCTTTTATATAGTAAATTATTCAAAAAATAATTTTATACTGTCGCAAATTTTAATTACGCCAGGGATTGCCTTTTCTATAGTAAATTATTCAAAAAATAATTTTTTATTGTCGCAAATTTTAATTGCGCCAGGGATTGCCTTTTCTATAGTAAATTATTCAAAAAATAATTTTCTACTGTCGCAAATTTTAATTACGCCAGGGATTGCCTTTTCTATAGTAAATTATTCAAAAAATAATTTTTTACTGTCGCAAGTTTTAATTACGCCAGGGATTGCCTTTTTTCTAGTAAATTTTTCAAAAAATAATTTTTTACTGTCGCAATTTTTAAATATCCCAGGGATTGCCTTTTCTATAGTAAATTATTCAAAAAATAATTTTATACTGTCGCAAATTTTAATTGCGTCAGGGATTGCCTTTTCTATAGTAAATTATTCAAAAAATAATTTTTTACTGTCGCAAATTTTAAGTGCGCCAGGGATTGCCTTTTCTACAGTAAATTATTCAAAAAATAATTTTCAACTGTCGCAAATTTTAATTACTCCAGGGATTGCCTTTGCTATAGTAAATTATTCAAAAAATAATTTTTTACTGTCGCAAATTTTAATTGCGCCAGGGATTGCCTTTTCTATAGTAAATTATTCAAAAAATAATTTTCAACTGTCGCAAATTTTAATTACGCCAGGGATTGCCTTTTCTATAGTAAATTTTGCAAAAAATAATTTTTTACTGTCGCAAATTTTAAATATCCCAGGGATTGCCTTTTCTATAGTAAATTATTCAAAAAATAATTTTCTACTGTCGCAAATTTTAAGTGCGCCAGGGATTGCCTTTTCTATAGTAAATTATTCAAAATTAATTTTCTACTGTCGCAAATTTTAAGTGCGCCAGGGATTGCCTTTTCTATAGTAAATTATTCAAAAAATAATTTTTTACTATCGCAAGTTTTAATTGCGCCAGGGATTGCCTTTTCTACAGTAAATTATTCAAAAAATAATTTTCTACTGTCGCAAATTTTAATTACGCCAGGGATTGCCTTTTATATAGTAAATTATTCAAAAAATAATTTTATACTGTCGCAAATTTTAATTACGCCAGGGATTGCCTTTTCTATAGTAAATTATTCAAAAAATAATTTTTTACTGTCGCAAATTTTAATTGCGCCAGGGATTGCCTTTTCTATAGTAAATTATTCAAAAAATAATTTTCAACTGTCGCAAATTTTAATTACGCCAGGGATTGCCTTTTCTATAGTAAATTATTCAAAAAATAATTTTTTACTATCGCAAGTTTTAATTGCGCCAGGGATTGCCTTTTCTATAGTAAATTATTCAAAAAATAATTTTCTACTGTCGCAAATTTTAATTACGCCAGGGATTGCCTTTTATATAGTAAATTTTTCAAAAATTAATTTTATACTGTCGCAAATTTTAAATACGCCAGGGATTGCCTTTTCTATAGTAAATTATTCAAAAAATAATTTTCTACTGTCGCAAATTTTAATTACGCCAGGGATTGCCTTTTCTATAGTAAATTATTCAAAAAATAATTTTTTACTGTCGCAAGTTTTAATTACGCCAGGGATTACCTTTTCTATAGTAAATTTTTCAAAAAATAATTTTTTACTGTCGCAAATTTTAAATATCCCAGGTATTGCCTTTTCTATAGTAAATTATTCAAAAAATAATTTTCTACTGTCGCAAATTTTAAGTGCGCCAGGTATTGTCTTTTCTATAGTAAATTTTTCAAAAAATAATTTTCTACTGTCGCAAATTTTAAGTGCGCCAGGGATTGCCTTTTCTATAGTAAATTATTCAAAAAATAATTTTATACTGTCGCAAATTTTAATTACGCCAGGGATTGCCTTTTCTATAGTAAACTATTCAAAAAATAATTTTCTACTGTCGCAAATTTTAATTACGCCAGGGATTGCCTTTTCTATAGAAATTATTCAAAAAATAATTTTCTACTGTCGCAAATTTTAATTACGCCAGGGATTGCCTTTTCTATAGTAAATTATTCAAAAAATAATTTTCTACTGTCGCAAATTTTAAGTGCGCCAGGGATTGCCTTTTCTATAGTAAATTATTCAAAAAATAATTTTCTACTGTCGCAAATTTTAATTGCGCCAGGGATTGCCTTTTCTATAGTAAATTATTCAAAAAATAATTTTCTACTGTCGCAAATTTTAATTACGCCAGGGATTGCCTTTTCTATAGTAAATTATTCAAAAAATAATTTTCTACTGTCGCAAATTTTAATTACGCCAGGGATTGCCTTTTCTATAGTAAATTATTCAAAAAATAATTTTCTACTGTCGCAAATTTTAAATACGCCAGGAATTGCCTTTTCTATAGTAAATTATTCAAAAAATAATTTTCTACTGTCGCAAATTTTAATTACGCCAGGGATTGCCTTTTCTATAGTAAATTATTCAAAAAATAATTTTTTACTGTCGCAAATTTTAAATATCCCAGGGATTGCCTTTTCTATAGTAAATTATTCAAAAAATAATTTTCTACTGTCGCAAATTTTAAGTGCGCCAGGGATTGCTTTTTCTATAGTAAATTATTCAAAAAATAATTTTTTACTGTCGCAAATTTTAATTACGCCAGGGATTGCCTTTTCTATAGTAAATTATTCAAAAAATAAATTTCTACTGTCGCAAATTTTAATTGCGCCAGGGTTTGCCATTTCTATAGTAAATTATTCAAAATATAATTTTCTACTGTCGCAAATTTTAAGTGCGCCAGGGATTGCCTTTTCTATAGTAAATTATTCAAAAAATAATTTTTTACTATCGCAAGTTTTAATTGCGCCAGGGATTGCCTTTTCTACAGTAAATTATTCAAAAAATAATTTTCTACTCTCGCAAATTTTAATTACGCCAGGGATTGCCTTTTATATAGTAAATTATTCAAAAAATAATTTTATACTGTCGCAAATTTTAATTACGCCAGGGATTGCCTTTTATATAGTAAATTTTTCAAAAATTAATTTTATACTGTCGCAAATTTTAAATACGCCAGGGATTGCCTTTTCTATAGTAAATTATTCAAAAAATAATTTTCTACTGTCGCAAATTTTAATTACGCCAGGGATTGCCTTTTCTATAGTAAATTATTCAAAAAATAATTTTATACTGTCGCAAATTTTAATTACGCCATGGATTGCCTTTCTATAGTAAATTATTCAAAAAATTATTTTCTACTGTCGCAAATTTTAGGTGCGCCAGGGATTGCCTTTTCTATAGTAAATTATTCAAAAAATAATTTTCTACTGTCGCAAATTTTAAATGCGCCAGGGATTGCCTTTTCTATAGTAAATTATTCAAAAAATTATTTTTTACTATCGCAAGTTTTAATTGCGCCAGGGATTGCCTTTTCTACAGTAAATTATTCAAAAAATAATTTTCTACTGTCGCAAATTTTAATTACGCCAGGGATTGCCTTTTCTATAATAAATTATTCAAAAAATAATTTTTTACTGTCGCAAATTTTAATTGCGCCAGGGATTGCCTTTTCTATAGTAAATTATTCAAAAAATAAT
This sequence comes from Dioctria linearis, assembly GCA_963930735.1. NCBI lineage: Eukaryota > Metazoa > Arthropoda > Insecta > Diptera > Asilidae > Dioctria > Dioctria linearis. The sequence continues at coordinate 88,009 of CAWVNZ010002925.1, forward strand.
TTTCAACTGTCGCAAATTTTAATTACGCCAGGGATTGCCTTTTCTATAGTAAATTATTCAAAAAATAATTTTTTACTGTCGCAAATTTTAATTGCGCCAGGGATTGCCTTTTCTACAGTAAATTATTCAAAAAATAATTTTCTACTGTCGCAAATTTTAATTACGCCAGGAATTGCCTTTTATATAGTAAATTATTCAAAAAATAATTTTATACTGTCGCAAATTTTAATTACGCCAGGGATTGCCTTTTCTATAGTAAATTATTCAAAAAATAATTTTTTACTGTCGCAAATTTTAATTGCGCCAGGGATTGCCTTTTCTATAGTAAATTATTCAAAAAATAATTTTTTACTGTCGCAAGTTTTAATTACGCCAGGCATTGCCTTTTCTCTAGTAAATTTTTCAAAAAATAAGTTTTTACTGTCGCAAATTTTAAATATCCCAGGGATTGCCTTTTCAATAGTAAATTATTCAAAAAATAATTTTATACTGTCGCAAATTTTAATTGCGTCAGGGATTGCCTTTTCTACAGTAAATTATTCAAAAAATAATTTTCTACTGTCGCAAATTTTAATTACGCCAGGGATTGCCTTTTCTACAGTAAATTATTCAAAAAATAATTTTATACTATCGCAAGTTTTAATTGCGCCAGGGATTGCCTTTTCTATAGTAAATTATTCAAAAAATAATTTTTTACTGTCGCAAATTTTAAGTGCGCCAGGGATTGCCTTTTCTACAGTAAATTATTCAAAAAATAATTTTCAACTGTCGCAAATTTTAATTGCGCCAGGGATTGCCTTTTCTATAGTAAATTATTCAAAAAATAATTTTTTACTATCGCAAGTTTTAATTGCGCCAGGGATTGCCTTTTCTACAGTACTGTTCCGTCGCGGAACAATCCTAAAATAAAATAAAATTATATATTCTAAATACTCACATACTAATACTAAAATTTCCCACGAAGGTAATGTAATACCCCGCGAAGACATGGCCTCGAACGTTGTGAGCTAAAAGCAAACAAATCAAAAGCATCACTAAAAGATGCAAATAAAAAGGAAGTCTCAGATCATTTCTTAGTCTGAGACTTTTTTAATTAAAACAAAAAAGCTTTCCTCTCAAACAAAAGTTACTTCCCACGCTGCGTCAGTCTTCAAACATTTTTTCCAGCAGCTAAAAAATAAAAAAGGAAATACAAGTCATCAAATTAACAAATAGTTAACAGTCTCAGTATTTTAATTCTAAAGTAATCTATAAAACCATACTTACACTCGTAGAATCCATCCACTTTCAGCCACAGGAATTCACCTCACAGTTCTAAAAATACAAAATAATTTATTATTTATAAATAAATATTTAAATCATATATTACCTTCAACTCCAACCAAAACAGCTGCCATGAACTCATGTCAGTACAAATTCCGATTAAAACTATGGTGCCACCATTTTTGGACCAAATGCATGTAACATCACACGATGACGACATTTGAGGACCAAATACATAAAAGTTCACACAAAGACGCGGGCGTCATTGGCAACGCCACCGGCAGACACAATTTCTATTGTGTTTCTGCCTATAAATAGCGAGCTACTGAAAGTAGCAAATCACTCAAGTTCTGACTGAGCATCGAGACAGATCGGCAGTATATTGAAGCCACTGAAGTCTTGCTTAACCCATTGAATCAAGGGAAGTACATGAAACCCTTTGTTACTAATCAGTTTAACTTATATACATTTTTTCAGCACCCTACATCGGGAGTTTTTGATCCCAGCAATTTTACAGAGCAGTTATTTGACGCTCACTCTGCTCAAACTAAAATCCAACCCCTTGTTATTTGATTTGATTAATAATAGTCTCTTTTCTATTACAGATAAGGAATAGAAATTCGCCAGTGGAGGCTCGGTATTTTAAGGTAGTAATAAGAGTAAATGTATTAAAGTACCGTAAGTGAATTTCGAATTACCATAAATTTAAGTACTGAACTGACTAGTTATTAAGGAGCATTTGAAGTGACAATAAAGCAGTGAACTCTGATATTTGAAAGATCTTCTGTCTTATCATTTCAAAACCGGCACCTGCCCCTTTTATGATTAAGCCCATATTGGGACTTAACATTGGTCCTTCAAAGCCGGATAAGACAGGAGGATTTCCAAAATGACAGAGATCGCTAACTTGACATTATCACTAGTCGCGATGAACGATATGATAAAAAAAGCCGCCATAAATCACACCAAAGCTAATAGTGATACAAAGGCAGGCAAAAAATACTATGCGGCACGCATAGACTCTCTAGAAAAACTCTGGAAATCTTTCACAGATCTGCATATAGCAATCTGGACGACCAAAGATGGCGCGCAAAGCGACTACGCCAAAGGAGAACTATATGAGGAAACCGAACTCATATATATAAATCTCCTATCCACTCTCTT